>APFE030889239.1:551679-619960 GCA_000404065.3 Pinus taeda | reverse complement strand
TTATCACAAGTGAGACGTGTTCCCTTGGAACACTTTACTCCTTAGCAATTTTCTACTTAAGTTTTGTACAATTCTAGTCAAACTTGCAATCATTCTAAAGCAAGCTCTTAGTTTTAGTTGTGTGGGCTTTTCTACATTCCTACTAAGGACAAAATCACCGCAAGTAAATCATAAAAGAAATGGAACACATCCGCATTGGGATTCTGGGAATCATCCACTATTTTCATCTCAAATTGCTAAAGGACATGAACTCAGATGCTACTGAATGTTCTGCTTTAAAAAAGAACGAAATGCTATAATACACAAGTTATAACAAAATAGTAACACAATAATGGAAGATCAGTGGTCTGCAAATGATCTACAGGGAATATTTCATGATGATGCAGTACTAATATTCAAGGGATGTTCAACCACTGACAAAAGAATGGACATATAAACTCAAACTTTAAGAAAATTATAAATAACTTGAGTGTTAAAAATAATGAAATGTGTCTTATGAAATGGGTTCCTATATTGCACTGCTTGTATTCGGTTGCAAGGACGAATCTTCGGTTTTTTTTATCTTCAAAACTTGTCTAAAAATAAAATGTCAAAGATTCAGTAGTCTCTTACTCTTTTTGAAAAGCCAATCTTAGTGGATATAGTTATGCTTCCTTTGCAACCAAGTATGCAACATTAAAATAGGCTTCCTAATATTCAACTTGACTACTACTCTTGTTAATTGAAAAATTTAATGACAGGCCATGGGACATTAACATGCGAGAAATTGTTATAGTGTTGGGGCATTAACATGCATGACATCGTCTTATCCATCCAACCATAGGGTTCCCAATAGTCCCTTCTCCCATGGCTTTCCCTTTTCTTTTATAGGAGTCCTCATAGGTGACACTTGGCATGTCATGCATAATTAATTATTTTTTTATAATTCAATTGTTTGATTACTCACCCACCCATGCGTCACTCTCTCATCAAGGGTCTCTAAAATTATTTACTTAAATTTTAATTTAAAACTAATATTTTCCTCACCTCAACAAGATTCCTATTTCTTTTCCTAGTTGCCTCTTGATCCCCCTTGTTACTCCTTAATTTGTGTTCATTACTAAAGTCAATTAATGAGTCAAGATTTGATCCCCTATCTACTCCCTAATTTAACTCAAGTTATCTCTTAGATGGATATTCTTATGTTGATTGTTGCCACATGGAGGTTCTCTACATTTCTCTAAAATTTAATTTATTAATCTTATTTTAATTCACCATCATCTTCTCTTAATTAGGTTTAACTATTTTAGGATTAATCTTTATCATTACAATTGTCCCTCTTTCCCATTTTTACCTAATTAAACTACATAATCTACCTAATATTTTCCAACATGGGGAGGGTAGAGTTTTTAAGATAAAATGTTTTATTTCTTCCCATGATCCTCTTAACCCAAGTTTTATTTTTGATTTAATTACCTCGGTTTCTAACATCATTTTCCCTTGATGTAAATTTACCTAGTTTTCATTTCTTGGTTATATTTATTAATTTATTTATTTTTAATGATTCCAAGGGTGCCAAGTTTGGTCGTGCCCTTCAAGAACTTCCCTTGAAGTTCCAAGGGTGCCACGCCTAATAGTTTATTTGTGATGCCAAAGGGTGCCAAGTTGGTCGTGCCCTTCAAGAAATTCCCTTGAAATTCCAAGGGTGCCACACCACTTGCCCTTCAAGCATTCAGTGATTACGAGGGGAAAGTATAGGTGCAATGACATGGATCACTATCATCTCTTATGTTATCTGCTATAGTGAGACTAATGGTGTCGAGGATCAAAGAATCTGCCTTGATGCGCGCCCCCGATAAAATCCTCATGAGCGACCCAACTTTGGGACCTGCACTCATGGCATTGTGATCTTCAAGGCGAAGGTGTTTCAACCTTTCCAGCCCAAGTCACGGCAGGAGTGCTAGTGGGTGAGATCAGGGACACTGTCCCACCCCTTCCATGTAGTTCCATCCACTTGTACAACCCCATCACCCATATGTGAGTCATTCGGCCTAACAACTAATCTGTGCCTGCAACCATTAACATATCATCATAATATAGATAAACATATATAGTAGGTTTCAAAATCGACTTAGAATTTCAAAGATAAAATAATATAAATTTTCATCAAACTAGGTGTCACCAACTCGTCATATGCAAGTGCCTCCGCTGGTTTCCTACCATACTTAATAATCATCAGTAACAAGGTTTCTCAGTGTTAGTCATGGTCATAATAGCATCGCTAACATCACCTACTCATTCACAATCATTGCTCATTGTGAACCAGAACTAATGCAAGTAGGTAACAGGGGGGCACATTCATCATAGCTATCATCATCACAACATCAATGGAAACATACCTATCCATCAAAGCTATTATCATCATGATATCAGTGGAGAGCATACATATCCATAAATGCTACAATCATCATAATACCAATAGATACATACATAATCATTAATGTTATCTTCATCATAATATCAATGGAGAACATACATAAACATCACAACCACTAATAATAGAGTCATATGTCCAAATCCTCAACCTGAGGTCCTCAAAGAATAAAGTGTGGGCCTTAGGGCTAAATAAATGTTAATGACATATCATTGCCAGTCAACTAGAGCGGGGCACTACACTCCTCACCCTCTCGAGACACTACTAGCCCTTGGAAGAATTTAACTTGCACAAGGAAAAAAAGATTATTTTTAATGTGGAACCACATCTACACAAAAGAACAATTCAGCCTAAGCAAGGAAATTTGACCTCAACCACATATAAATACACCTCATGTCACATCACTTGGAGGCATCACATCACATTTATTTCTTCTCTTGCTTGGTTTGATTACTTCTGAAAATTGCATGTCTAAGATCATACATGTGAAGGACAGAGAGAGTGTTTATGTTAATCAATTTTGACTTTATGTTTGGCACTGTTTTGACTAGCTTTTACTTAGATTTGACTTGGACATTTTTACTTGGTTTGACTAAATTATTTGACTGTCTTGGAGGTAGAGTTTGAGGTTGTTGACCAAAATTCTAGGCATACTATTAGAGAGATGTTGAGTTATAAAATGGACCTCAAAAAAATGTACAACCAAAATAAACTTTATAACAACCAATAGGATTCAAGATGATGATGTCAAACATAGAGGGTGATTCACCATTTTTGGAGTAAAGTAGTAAAAAAATAAAAACTACTTTTTTAAATCATATTTTCAACTTATCTCCCTACAGTTTTACTCAAATTTCAAGCGGGAGCATTTGTTGGATGCATAATTTAAAATTCCTCGTCGAAGGATTACTCATGTTGTATACTTTCGATGGACCTTGCTACATGAAAAATATGATTGCATCCACTTTTTTCATGTATTTATCATTTTTCGTGTAGCAGGGTCCACCGAAAGTATGAAACATAGGTACTCCTTGGATGAAGAATTAAATTTTGCATCCAACAAGTGCTCCTGCATGAAATTTGAGTAAAATTGTAGGGAGATACGTTGAAAATACGAGTTGAAAAAATAGTTTTATTCTTTTTTTCCTCCAAAATTTGGTGATGTAATCTAATATTATTTTAATATTTCCACTATTATTTTATAATATTCCTTAGGAGGCCCATTTTAGACCTCAAAATTTCTCTAATGGTTGACTATCTTTGACTATTTTTCTCAAGCTAGGGTTTTCGCAGATCAACTCTTTGACTTTGACAAAATTGAGGGTTAGTTTGATGATTGTTTTGAGTGAGTTTGATTGAGTGAAGGAGGCAGAATTCTTTGTTGCCTTCACTGAAACTTTTGGAGGACTTTGACCATTGACTGTTGACTAGTCAAGGCAGTGTTAACTAATGTTGACTTTGACTAGAAATTGTAGATTTGGCTCTTGGCCAAATTTTACATTTGGCTTTTATCTTTGATTGGATATCGGATGGTTGGTTTGGATAGTCAAGGCTTTGAACTTTGAATTATTGATGATGTACTTGGAGCATGTGTCTCTTTGTTGAACATTTCATAACAATCTAATATAAGAATATTTTAGAAAGGATTTTCCCCCTTGTGGAGTTTTTCCCTGGTCTTTAACCAAATTATTGTGCCTCTATTGTTCTTGGTTGTCTTTCTATTGTGGATATGGTTTTATGTTCTATCTGCAATTACTTAATGTCATTGAATTGGATAAGTTATTGCTATTGGAAGAAAAATTATTATAAGTGATTGTTACAACATAGAACATTGGAAAATTAACAGAAAGATGGAGAGTTGTGCTAGGGATTTTTCATTATGGTGTGTTTCACAAGATGTCGTTGTGAAACCTGTTTTTGCTCATGTGGATGTGGGTGAACCAAGGCATGAGGAAGTATGGAATTGTTTCTCTCATGGCGCTGGTCAAGGATGTCGATGGGTATTATTTGTGTGGAGACGTGGCTCACCATTTATTGTACATCTAAAGTCTGAATAGGCAAGAGTGGGCTTGGCTCTATGGTAGCCCCCATCGTATGGGCCCGCTAGGTGTATGAAGCAGGGCATCAAAGCAATGATAGGTGTCAAAATGTCTCTTTTGACGGTAGTTTCCCTGCCTTTGAGGGGTTTTGGTTCTTTTTGTGTTTTCACCTCCTCTACATTCCTGATTTTTTATGTTTGCATTGTCTGACTAGTTCTACAACTTGCAATCATGTTGGAAGTTGAGCTCTTACATGCCTCACCACTGTGTTTTCCCCTCTCCTCCTCGGCTACAAATCTGGAAAGGACAATAAAGAAACCCTTCCATATTTTCATAAAAAATCTATAAGGAAAAACATCCATCTTCAGGATCAAGGATTCAGACCAGGTGGAATATTTAAAACAAAATATATATAGTTGTTTGGGCATCCCTACAACTTATCAAAGCTTGTTATTTGAAGGGAAACTATTATAGGACTCCTTCTATATGAAGGACTATTGCATCTCAAGGAATGCAACCATCATTTTTAATTTAACGCTGTATGGTGGAGCTTCGGGATCCACACTCCCTAGCAAATATGTTTCTTTCAAGGATGCAGTGAAAGGAAAGACATCCATACCAACAAAACATATCCATAATATGTCATGTCCTTATTTAGTAGAACAAATGAAATAAGCACCATCTTGGTAGTAAATAATACATAGGTAAATTCTCTCCTTTCTACTCTTTAATCCAAGGCTCACTAGCAGGATTTTGAGGTCTAAAATGGGTCTCCTAAGGAAACTATAAAATAATAGTGGAAATAATAAAATAGATACATACATCATCCAATATATATATTATATATATATATATAATTATATATATATATATTCAACTTATCTTCTTATCAATTTACTCAAATTTCGAGCGGAAACATTCGTTGGATGCATAAATTGGTTCCTCATCCAAGAGCACCCATATTGCATGTTTTTTATGGGCCTTGCTACACAAAAAATGAAAAATACATGAAAAATGTGATTGCAATCACGTTTTTTCATATATTTCTCATTTTTCATGCCGTTGGGTCCATCGAAAGTATGCATCATGGGTACGCCTTGGATGAGGAATTAAATTTTGCATCCAACGAGTAGTCTTACTCAAAATTTAAGTAAACCCTTAGGGAGATAAGTTGAAAATACAAGTTGAAAAAATAATTTTATTATTTTATTTTTTAATATTTTAATATTTTTACTTTTTTACTCCGAAACTGATGAATCATCCCCCATGGTTGACATCATCATCTTGACTCTTATTAGTTCTTATAAACTTTATTTTGGTTGTACATTTTTCTTAGAATGCCCATTTTAGACCTCAAAATTCCCCCAATGATTATTTGTAGGTTTAATGGTTTTTGTCCTAGGTCTGAAGCATTACACCATTAGAATTTCTCCTCATAGACACCCAACTATGACATTTATTTATGCTCAAAAGGCTTTTTCATAATTCAATTTGATACACAGAAAGTTCTAGAGAAATGAAGGGCCATGGTTTTGGGGTAGAGTTGGACTCTTTATTACACCATGCTTTCCATATTTTGATACCACTAATATGGTAGTCACAACTATGTCGATGTGGTTGAGACTTTCAAATATCTCTCTTCCCTTGTGGCATCATAAGGTCTTAGAGTATATTGAAAATTCTTTGCGAAATTTCAAAAAGATGGACCTAGAAAGAATAGAGAAAGGTATTTTTTCCTTCGCAAAAATATGTGTAGAGATAGACCTAAGCAAGGGTCTTCCTAGTCACATTCTTTTGAAACACAAAAATTTCCAATGGTCCCAAATTTTAGATTACAAGAACACGACATGTAGATGCCAAACATGTTTCCAAATAGGACACTTGTAGAACACATGCTCTCGGTCTAAAAATAATCCAAAAAGAAAAAGAGACAAGTTCAAAAGCCTAAAGGATGATAAGTTTTTAATCCTAACCTTTCAGAAGATGAAGAAGAAGATGTTGAGATTTGTAGCTTGGGAAGTACTCCAAGCCCTAAGGTTCAGGGTTTAGAGGAACGGGCGCCACAAAATTGGTTTGAGGGCTTAGAACCCAAGCTTGGGGTTTTGTACTCATCGATGTGAGGCCAAAACTAAGACGAGTTTTAGTGATTTGACACTTGGAGGTGTTAGAAGATCCCTAGAGGAGCAAGGGGCAACAAAAATCACTCAAATCGAAGGTCTGGAACATGAGTTGTGAATTTAATTTTTGTTTTGGGTTAATTTGTCAAGGAGAATAGGTCGGCTAGGGCTAGTTTAGCCCCCTTAATAGTTCGTTGGAATCCTGTGAGGTAGCATATAAACAAGAGTTGAGTGTGAGGTTATTCTCACACATCCAAAGTGCATCATTCCATGGAAATACATCATCTGAGGCAGTGGAGCTCAAGGAGGACAAGGACGAAAGTGTTTGGGATTGTTTTGTGGTTTGTTTTGTCTCTCTTTCAGGTCTGAATAGGAGCAGAAGCAAACAACATGAGTTAGAGGCAATTCTGAGTGGTTTTGTGAGTGGCTTGTGGTTGGTTTTTTTCTTGTGTTAAAGTCGCAGCTTTGTACAGAGTTCTGGACAGAGGGTCAAGCTCTATTCCACAGGTTGTAGAGGGGCCAAAAGGTGTGAACATGGGCTGGAGATTAGCCCAATATCTAGCTTATAGCAACAACGAATCAAAGGAAGGATGCCGCAATTGTAGGAGGTCTTTGGGAGATGAAAGGAAGGGATAACAAAGAGTTGTTAGAAGCCCTAACCATGAAACCAAAGTGACAATAGTGTACACCAGTCCAGAAGAAAAGATAAAGGTATGTGATGATGTGCTTACGCTGGATTTGATGCTAGTGGATGGTAGTCCAAGTTGGACTAGTTTGTCTTGGACACTTGTGGATTGTTGGAGGGAAGTGAGAAAATGGACCAAGTGTGCCCTAAATGCAGTGTATTGAAGGACAAATGAGATGGAGTGGCAGAATTGATGAGGTCATTAACTGATCTTTCAAGGACTAAAGAATGAAGTTATAGAGAAGTAGTTTGTAGCCCAAGTTCATTGTGCAAAGAAGAATTTTTTATAGCGATAGGTGGCAGCCCTCCTGCCCTATGTTTGTCTTCATTGGAGCAGCGCAAGAAGACAATAGTGGGAATAAGTCCCTAAGTAGTTGAGGAGCAGCAATGGACAAGAAGTCTCAAAGGTTTGTGTCCTTGAAGGACTAAGGAGTAGTTAGTGAATGTGAAGACCCTATGTGTTGGTTGTAGATGGACTTATGATCATCTAGAGGGCAAATTGGAGAGTCGAGTTCAATGACCTAAAGGAATGGGACCATTGATAGAGGCAATGCTGCAAAAAGGAAGAGAAGAACCTGTAGTGTGTTCAGGGTATGACAAAGGAGTTGTGATCGTCGACTACATCAGCGAAATCGTCAATGTATCTTGTTCTTGTATTCTTTGTACTAGTGGATGTATGAAATGCATTATCCCTAGTATGGGAGCCCGTATTCTTGTACTAGTGGATGTATGAAATGCATTATCCCTAGCATGGGAGCCCTAGATTGTATTATCATATTGTTGATATAAAAAAGTTGGGTTATTGTAAAATTGTAAAAAGTCGTATATATTTTGTGCACTAGTAGAGTTACTGTTGTATATTATTCCACTTTGCAAAGTAGTTTGTTGTGATACTTGGATTGGTAGTGTCAGTGATTGTAATATTGTAACCTAGACTCCAGTATTGTGGAGAAACAAAATGGAATCGAAGCTACTTGAATGGTTAGTGAATCAGAGTGTGCACAACAAAGTACATCTTAAGAGGGAGTTGGTCACATTGTTGTTGAAGGGATCACAACAATGTTGAAGTTGCAGGTTGGTCTCCAGTATGAGGACAAGTTTGAAGTCTTTTCCAACTACAACCCATGGAAGGAAAGGATCGAGTTGGTTTTGATGGTCAACAGGATCTAGGATTTCGCCGAGAAAGTAATCAAGAATCCATCAAACCCTAAGGAGTTGGAAGTGTATGAGGAATTGGAAACGAAGGCAAAGTTGATCATCCTAGTCGGTGTCAAGGATTCCTTAATTCCTCATTTGTTCGAAAACAACACTACCCATGAGATTTGGGAGGCTCTTCAAAATTGGTTCCAAAATAAGAACGATAACCAAGCATTGGTATTGGAAGATAAATTGAAGGCCATCAAGATGATAATGGGTGGAGTGACTTTGCATCTGACAAAGTTGTCTCAAGTTCGAGATGAGCATGCCACCGTCGATGTGACTATTGTAGATTCTAAGATAGCGAGGATTGTTGTGAAGGGGTTTACTCCAGAGTGCAAGTCGTTCCTCAAGGGGATCATTGCCAGGGACAAGCTCCTAGACTAGAACAAGTTGTGGGATGATTTCATTCAGGAAGAGTTGCAAGATGAGGATCTTCATCCAAACAAGCAGGGTTCAGATGATGATGTGGAAATTGCAATGAGAAGGAAGGGCAAGCAAAAGAAGGAATTGAGTAAGATCAAGTGTTTCTACTGTGGCGAGATGCGTCATTTTTTGACAAAGTGTTCGATGAAGAAGAAGGGAGATGATGAGAAGAAGGGGAAGCAAGTTGAAGGTGTCGCCTCTTCTACCGAGATTAATGACCTCTCTAGGAGATTGAAGAGTGAGGACTTTGCATTCATCTCTCATTTCTCGTAGGGTACCATCGATGAGGTTGCATGGTATGTGGACAATGGAGCATCGAAGCATATGAAAGGGTCACAGGATGTGTTTGAGACCCTAGCTGAGTGGGACTCGAAGTTGCACATGGTGTTGGGCAACAAGAATCAGAAAGAGATCAGGGGATCAGGTGTCACGCCATTCAAGATGGAGTCAAGTTAGGTGATACAAATTCAAGATGTATCATTTGTACCAGGACTCAAATATAATGTGATGTCTGCCTCAGCGATTGCGCAGAAGGGGTGTGAGGTCTTGTTCCAGAGTGGGAAAGCACGACCCAGTCTCAGAGACTCTAACTCGGCAAGTGTTGTGATTGGATGTAGAGAGCATGACTTAGATATAACATGATGTTTGTCTCAGCGATCAAGCAGAAGGGGTTTGAGGTCTTTTTCCAAAGATGGAAGGCATGACTCAGTCCCAGAGGCTCTAGCTCTGCAGGTGTTGTGATTGGATTTAGAGAGCATGGTCTATACAGGTTGATGGGCAATCTTATAGATCATGGGAAGAAGAAGCAGAACTAGGTACAAGTTCCAGAGAAGCATGTGCGGGTTTCAAAGGAGAAAGTACAGGTTCCAAAGAAGAAGGTCCATGTTCCAAAGGCTCAGAAGGAGTCGAGTTCTAGAGGGAGCTTGCATATTCAAAGGGAGAATGTGCAAACCAAGAAAAGTGTGTGGTCAGTGGGGAGAAAGGGTGCTTCTATATATGACAAGAAGGAATCATTGAAATACTGGAAAGGATATCAAGGGAAGAAGAAGAAGCAAGTTGCTTCCATTGACAATGACATTCCTCATAAGGATGTAGGTCATACTACAGGATATGTTGCAATTATGGGCACCAAGAGTTGCGTGAGTGTTGTGAGTAGTGACACTGATGATGATGAGTTACTTCCTAGTCTTGGAAGTACCTCCGGCACTAAGAGGGAGTGTTGAGATTTGTAGCTTGGGAGGTACTCCAAGCCCTAGGGTTCTGGGTTTGGACAAATGGGTGCCACAAAATTTGTTTGTGGGCTTAGAAACAAAGCTTGGGGTTTTGTACCCATCAGTGTGGGGCCAAAACCAAAAGGATTTTGAGTGATTTGACACTTGGAGGTGTTAGAGGATCCCTAGAGCAGCAAGGGGCAAGGAAAATCACTCAAATAGGAGGTCTAGAACATGAGTTATGAATTTAATTGTTTGTTGTGGGTTGCTTTGTCAAGAAGAGCAGGTCAGCTAGGGCTAGTTTAGCCTTCTTGACAGTTCATTAGAAACCCATAAGGTAGCATATAAATAAGAGTTAAGTATGAGGCTATTCTCACACATCCAAAGTGCATCATTCCATAGAAATACATCATCTAAGGCAGTCGAGCTCAAGGATGAAAGTGTTTGGGACTATTTTGTGGTTTGCTTTGTCTCTCTTCTAGCTATGAATAGGAGCAGAAGCAGACCACATGAGTTAGAGGATATTCTGGGTGGTTTTGTGAGTGGTTTGTGGTTGGCTTTCTCTTGTGTTGAATTTGCATGTCTGTACAGAGGTCTGGACAGAGGGCCGAACTCTATTCCACGGGTCGTAGAGGGGTCAAAAGGTGTGAAAAGGGGCTAGAGATTAGCCCAACAGCTAGTGTATTGCACCAACTAGTTAAGTGAAGGATGTCGCAATTGTAGGTGGTATTTAGGAGCTAAAAGGAAGGGCTAATAGAGAGTTGTTAGAAGCCCTAACCAAGCAGACAAAGTGACAGTGGTGTGCAATAGTCCAGAAGCAAAGAAAAAGGTATGTGATGATGTGTTTAAGTTGGTTTTGATGCTAGTGGATGGTAGTCCAGGTTGACTAGTTTGTATTGGACACTTGTGCATTGTTGGAGAGCAGCGAGAGAGTGGACCAAGTGTGCCCTAAGTGCAATGCATTGAAGGACTAATGAGATGCTAGGAGTGGTAGAGTTGATGAGCTCATTAAGTGATCTTTGAAGGACTAAAGAAGGAAGTTATAAAGGAGTAGTTTGTAGCCGGAGTTCATTGTGTAAAGAAGGACATTTGACAGTGATAGGTGACAACCCTCCTGCCTTGTGTTTGTCTTCATTGGAGTAGTGTAGGAAGACAATAGTGGGAAGAAGTCCCTAAATAGCTAAGGAGCGACAATGGGCAAAAAGTCTTAAAGGGTTATGTCCTTGAAGGGCTGAGGAGCAGCGACTAAGCGCAAAGACCCTATGTGTGGGTTGTAGATGGCTTATGATGAGCTAGAGAGCAAATTTGAGAGCCGAGTTTAGTGACCTAAAGGACCAAGACCATTGATAGAAGCATTGTTGCAGAACGAAAGCAAAGGACTCGTAGTGTGTTCAAAGTACGACTAAGGAGTTGTGATCGTCGACTACATCAACTAGATCATCAGTGTATCTTGTTCGTGTATTCTTATACTAGTGGATGTATGAGGGCCATTATCCATGGTACAGGAACCCTAAATGGTTGTATTATCATATTGTTAATATAACAAAGTTGGGTTATTGTAAAATTGTACAAAGTTGTATATATTTTGTGCACTAGTAGATTTACTATTGTATATTGTTCCATTGGTCAAAGTAGTTTGTTGTGATACTTGGATTGGTGGCGTTAGTGATTGTAAGATTCTAACCTAGATTCCAGTATCGTGGAAAAACAACAAAAGAAACCATGGAGAGCCAACCTATCCATGCAGAGGTGGATGTACAAGCACAACAAGTTAACCGAGTATAAGGGGATGTTTGTTGATTTCTAGTACCATCGGATGTGCTCTTAGCCTCAAAATTTGTAGGGAGGCTAAGACACATGTATTCCACAATACCTAAAAATTGTTTTGGGGAATTCCACCCAGAGACAATTTTATTAAAATAATTAATTATTTTTAATGGAGGCCGAAGTCTAAACTTAGGGAATTAAAATAATTAAAGAGTATTAATCTAACTGTGGGTGAAACTTCTAGAAGAAGACGAAGATCAAGCGAAAATGATCTGAGCCACTAATTAGGATCTAATCTGGGTCGTTGGCTCTCAACAAAAGGATTATAAGAGAAGGCTTGAGGGGCATTTGGAAGACACATCGAGTTGAAATCAGAAGATCGAATTTCTGAAGCAAAGCAGCTGCGGAAGAGAAATTCGAAGTGATCTTTAGCAGTGAGGGGCATGGACAGTTCTGATTGGAGATTTCTCTTGATCCAAGAATACTTAGCAGAAAAGGAAAAGAGAGATCCAGGAGAGGCAGCGCTGAGGCCATGTAGAGCCAACGTAGGCTGACATAGAAACAGCACTGAGGCCATGTAGAGCCAACGTAGGCTGGCGTAGAGGTAGTGTAGAGCCTTGAGGAGGTTCGTAATTTTGCTGGAAGGATCGATTTCAGAAGCCTGAAGTCGGGGTGTGAGACCGGGAGGTGGAAATCAAAGTTCCTAGGAGGCAAATCGATTAGCAGAAGGAGTGACGTTGTCCCTAGACTCTGTGATGTTGGGCTGACATAGTGACTGCATAGACTCAATGCAGAGGCAGCAAGGGGCAAGCCATTCTGTGGTTGGATCAGTGAAATTACCTGTGATAGTGTGAGGTACTTCTCACTATTCTTTTGTCAGTGATATTCTTTGTACTTGATAGCTAACAAGGCATCCAAAAATTGTATTCAAAACTATTGTATAATAATAAAACCCTCAATTGTTGCACTAGTTTTCCCGCATTGGGTTTTTCTGGGGACGTTTGTCCAAAAATAATTGTGCAGATGTGTGTGATGTTTATCTCCCTTGTGTTGTATTTAGTTTCCGCAGTTTTATTTTGGTGTAGGCTACAGTGTATGTATTTCAATCTTTGTTGTAGAAAACTGCAAGTAACTTGTTCAATTAATTTAACAAGTATGTGAAATATAATCAGTTCACTGTAGTAGGAATCAGGTAAACAATTTTTCACAATGTCAAGGCTCGGTCTAAAAATGCAACCAACACACAAAAGGGCATTGATACAGTTAAGATCTAGGCATCTAATGGGATAGGGGGAACAAACAAAGCACATGTATTTGAGAGTTCAGACTCAGACAAAGAATTCTCACCAAAAACAAGCGGAAAATAATTAGCTATGGTCATTGTTAAATCAAGCTCAAAGGGATGTCAGGGATTTCAAAAACAGAAAGGCAAAAAAGAGAATTAAATGATTGTTTCTGCACTTATTTTCAAATGTTTTCGTTGTATTTTTATTTTATAGTTTTTTCCTATATTGCTCAATGTCATGAGGCAAATATCTGAAATGTTTTCAACATATGCAAAATGTAATTTTGTTACTTCTTTCATCGTGAATAAAATTATGCGTCTCTTTCCTCAAGAAAAAAAAATAATAATAATAACCAAATGAAATAGAAATAAAGTAGTTCGATGAATTATATGATACCATTATCTCATGTTATTATTGCCACCATGTTAGTAATTTAATTGGATGCTAATGGGCAAACCCACATGTCCCATGATCTTTGAATTTATTTTTATTTAATTGCAAATAAAATTAAATTAAATTAAAACAACCAAAACATATATCTATATATAATATATATTACACTAAGCAACCAATATGAATTCAAATAGCTATAAAAGTAACCATTCTGACAAAAGAGCTTTAAAACTAACCACTCTGACTTTAAAGAACTCTGAATTAATTTATAGTACCCATAAGTTTTATATATATATTTTAAATAAAAATTATAAAATCCATTTTTTCTTTTTCCATAATGAAGAGATATAGTTCGTAAACTAATTTTTAATCTGAGTTTGAGAAGGTGACATGCTCCATTGAAGTTTTCTATATAAACTGTATTATATATTTTGAAAATGATTGGGAATTTGATTAAATGGTAAAGTTAGGTGTTTCATACTCCATTGGAAATGGAAGCATATCCTTTCACCCTTTGGCTCCTTATGGAAAGGGATATTTTTCAGGCGTTGTTTGCACTGTAATATTCCCTTTGGCTCCTTATGGAAAGGGATATTTTTCGGGCGTTGTTTGCACTGTAATATTCCCGAGGCACAGAAACATATATCCTCACACCCTTTGGTTTCTTAACCAAAGTTCAGTTAGGTGAGACGGTCAAAATTACTCGGAGCTTCACAAGGACATGCACCTTTGTCAATTGGGGTCTAGCTGAGGTGTTTGGGGAAGAGAATTGTTATCTCCCACACTCGGGTTTCAAATCTGCTTGTGACATGTTTTGCTTTTTTAAACCTACTATTATTGCGACTATGATCCATAACAGTGATGTGTGGTTTGACGGTAAATCATATGGGCGAAGCCCAGGGAGACCGAAGTTCAAACCTCATTGTGTACAATGACCTGCTGTGGTGGCGGCTAGAGGGGCGGATTCCCCTTTCCCGTTGAGTCTGCTCTTGCTAAAATCATAGAAAGTTAGTATACCCGACTTGCAAGTGGTTGGTTATGCTCTTGGTGTTATAGTGGCAGCTATGAGGTTTGATCCTGGGTCTCCCCTAGATTATGCCTGGCAGTTACCGATTCACCATGTGGTTAAAAAAAAACAAATAACTTACCCTATGCTATGGACTATAAGGTAGGGTGGCCTATAAGGTAGGGTGCTTGGTTACATGTAAAACAAAAGGCATACGCCTGAATCTTTATCTCCCTTATATATGGTTCCACGCAGTATCTAGAATCTTTATCTCCCTTAAAAATAGTTCCACGCAGTATCTAGACATTCACTATTGAATGGTCTGGACTCTAGAAAATGTTGTTCTCATGCATGTTTGGCCTCCCGTAGTGGTTTCCAGTTCTTTGTTGGTTTAGCTCAAGTCCTGGGTTTAGGTGGTATCTATTCTTGGTTTTGGATTTAAAGCAACTCTTGCTTCTTGGTCTAAAGGACTATTCTAAATCCATTTTTTATCTCTGCATCCATTTACATCTTTTATTTTTAGATGAATATTGACTAATTTTAATCCATTTGTGAATGTCCAATTACCCTTCTAACCGTAATATATTTAGCTAACTCGGTCTATATTTTTCTTATCTATGAATAAAACTGAGCAAAGAATTGAGTTAAGGATCCTTAACCCATTAAATTTGACCATTTGTTTCCTTGAATGACCTCTGAGTATTGAATGAAGCCCTAAAAGAATATTCCTAACTAAATCCTAATTTACAAGAAAATTGTTTTTCTTGGATTTACATAATAAGCTATCATAGTCTGTACAAATCAGACTATATAACTCTTATCCAAATTATGAAAATTGAACTACAGAGCTCTTATCCAAATTGTAAAAATTGGACTACAGGGCTCTTATCCAAAGTCATTTTAAGTTTATCATACGGGCTACTTTGCACCAGTTAGCTTTTCAGAGGTTAGAAAGTTTTCTTGCAAGTTACGTTGGAGACATATATTAAGAAATTTCTAATAATTCATATAACCTTCACACTTGTTTGTTTGTTTTTTTCAGGTTTAGCTTAGATTTATCATTTAACTGACTTTATCCTTAGAATTTCCTAAAAGACTTCACATCATTGGAAAAGGGGCTATAAATTGATTCATCTAAATATAAGATGGCATTTAAAGTGACCTTAAGTACTGTAAGAATAATTTTGTATTTTCAAATCAAAATTTCTTTCATGATTCCTTTTAAAATTACTGATCATCATGTATATCACAAAATGAATTTTTTATTTTATTTATTTTTTCTTCTTTGTGGTTCACGGATCCCGGAGATCAGTGACCACTATGTCCACAAAATATTTGTACCAGGCAGATCCGCCCAAAGGAATAACTTCCTCTCAGCTCAACCACGAAGCCTGACCACAAAAGCATCAAGAGAATTGAACCTGTGACCTATCAATAGCAAAAGTGTTTTAACGACAAGGACTCAACCAATTGAGCTAACCCTAAAGGCTTGTGCACAAAATGAAGTTGCAAATGGTGCCACTATGTTTCTAATGCAAACACAACAAAAGACGCCATACCCCACTATTTCTAATGTTGGGGTATATCTCAAATCCTTTCCCGTGTTGAGAGTAGAAAAATACTTTTACATCTCAATTCAATAAATCCCGAAAGTCTAGAACTTGCAAAGTTGAGACTTGAAAAAAAAAACCAAATGCTTCAAATTATTGCTGAAACCAAAGCAAAAAATTTAGGTTTTCATTCACAATTTTGCTGATCTACTCATTCATCCCGAACATGCATACACCATGTGATTTACATGAATGTATATAATAGAAAAGCAGAAATCGCATTTTTTTCCTTTTTCCTTGTTTATTCGAGCTGGTGAAACTTGGAGATTGAAAGTAAATATAGCTCTATGCTTTTATTAGTCACTGAAACTCTCACAGTGGCTCGGGAGGTCCTTACAACGTATCATGGTTCCCATTCCTCGCAACACTGTATCATGATCATCATGACCTGGAGCATGCTCTAAATCAACCTCTCTTAAAAGAATCAATTATGATTTACCTATTTTCCCATAGTTCATGGAACATTATCTGTTGGAAGCAAAATTACTGATTGCAAGTTGCAACTCTCTTTAACTAAGATTACAATAAATTACCTTACAGAAACAGGAAAACACTTCATCTTGATGACTTTTTAAGGATAATCAAATTTTGACTGCCTTAGCAGCTTCTGTTAATCAGACCCACATGACAAAAGAACTTGAACCCTTGGGAGAGAGCATTAAAGCATGTCTCCGCAACTTAAATTTACCTATTTTCTAGTTCATGGAACATTAGCTGTTGGAAGCAAAATTACTGATTGCAAGTTGCAACTCTCTTTAACTAAGACTACACTAAATTACCTTACAGAAACAGGAAAACCCTTAATCTTGATGATTTTGTAAGGATAATCATATTTTGACTGCCTTAGCAGCTTCTGTTAATCAGACCCACATGACAAAAGAACTCGAACCCTTGGGAGAGAGCATTAAAGCATGTCTCCCCGACTTAAATTTAAAGCAATGGCCAAACCAAGAGGCTCAAACAGCTGATGCAGAAACAAACTCCATGTTGATGTGAAACAAAAACAAATGCCACCGAAGAAATAAATATAAAATCAACCTAGTTCTCGTGAAGGGGGTAAATTTGATTAACATCGTAATAACTTATCAGCTTTTGTCTGAAAGGCTTGTGCAAAAAAGTTCGAGATGTGCTGAAAGCCAATTCCAAAGCAATATCCTTTACTTTATAGCCTAAGTGTGTTTTTGAGAATCCAGATCCCGTGACCAGATGTACTTTAAAAATTTGTAAACACAAACTGGAGCTACATCCCTTCAAACAATATAAGGAAACACTCAACCCCAGAACTCCCAATAAAGCATAGTCTTGCCGTTAGATAGCAGTTGGCAACAAAATAAATATAAAATCAACCTACTTTTCTTGAAGGGGGTGAATATGATTAACATTTGTAATACCTTATCATTTTTTGTCTGAAAGACTTGTGCAAAAAAGATGAATGACAGTCGAGGTGTGCTGAAAGCCAATCCAAAGCAATATCCTTTACTTGAGATCCTAGATGTCTTTTTGAGCCTAGATGCCTTTTTGAGAATCCAGATCCGGTGACCAGATGTTCTTTAAAAAATTGTAAACACAAACTTGAGCTACATCCCTGTAAACAATATAAGGAAACACTCAACTCCAGAACTCCCCATAAGGCATAGTCTTTCCGCAAATAGCAATTCCCATATGAGCCCCAGAACTCCCCATAAGGCATAGTCTTGCCGCAGATAGCAGTTCCCATGATGAGCCTCATTGTGAGAACAAATTGCCTTAAAGTTACCTGTCGCAACTTGATTGTGTTTAGTTGATGCTGCGTTAGATGCACGAGGATGCGGGTGAGTCTACATCAAAATTAGCTATCTGTCATTTAAGCTTGAAGATATTATTATTATTATTATTTCTTCGTTGGAGTAATTTAGGTAAGGCCAAGATCAAACCTTCCAGTTGCCACTATAACACCCAGAGTATATCCAACAGCCTGCAAGTCAGATATACCAATGTTTTTGGAAATTCAAATAACTTTGGTGTTTGGGGTTAGTGTATAGAAGTAGTTGCCCAAGGCCATGATTCTATCAGCCACACATACACCAAACATCTGTCACAACATTTGAGGTTTGTGAGCAGCCCTAGTAAGTAAACTACAGGTGCCCAATCATTGAGGCTACAGTGCAATGAAACATGGATACAAAATTGCATTTATGAAAATTGTAAGTCTGAATTTCAGATATAAAAAATACTAACGATAAAAGATGGCAAAAACAGTCATATCAATTTCAGACATAAAATGTTGAAGATAGCAATCCACAACTTGATATTGAACCAGAAAGATGCCTATAATGAAAGAAGTGAGTAGCTGAGCGGGAGAGCATGGGCAGGTCCAGGTTTGATTCGTACCTCGTCGAATTTTTAACACAAAATAAGAAAAGTTAACAAAGAACATGTGTTTTCTCATAAGAGGTCACAGGTTCAAAACCAGAAGGCGTAGAGTATGTATGTCTTTGTAGACTTTAGCAGTCAAATAGCTGCGCAGAGGTGGGTCCCTTGTCCCACAAACAAGGGGGTCTCATATGTTGAGAAACGTAACTAGCTTCTGTCTTCATAATTGTTGTCTAGCTCATGACATGATGTAATTTATATGTATTTGAAAAAGGGAGAAAATGAAAATCTTTGTAAAGATCAAAAGAAAATTATTTATAAGCATGGGTTTCATGCCTTATGTATTTTGATTCTAGGTCATGCCTCCATTGAAGGCCTTCTAGGGTTGAGTCATGAGTCATTATACTTGTCATTGTGTTCTAGACCCTTATTGGGCTTCTTGTATTAAAGAAATAAAATTATTTTGATGTAATTTGGTCATCTACACCTCCACCATCAAGTCAGCCTGCCCATCTTTCATGTCAACCTTAATGAAAATATTCAACCTCATTGGGAGACTATATATAGAAGAGGAACTCGACTCATTATGGCATAATCAATATAATTCGATCTGCAATTTTGGAGAGAAAGAACATGTGCGAAGGCGAGAAGGAAGTTAAATCCTAACGAAATAGGAAGAGACACTTGTCAAGTAAAAGGAGCTGAAATTTTCTCTTTTTTTGTCACACATACGAGGAGATCTGAAGCAGAAGTGTGAAGGTGCAAGGCTGAGCGTGCAAGCCAAGATTTCAAATGTTCCAGAGAGGGTCAAGACCCTGTTTGACTCAGATTTTTTAAGGATGACATATGTTGACTTTTGAGGATTTTACTAGAGGTTGATTTATCTACATGGGAAGCTGACTTGATGGATTGGAAAAATTCTATGTCTTGGTCTAAGTTGTCTCATTTGATTTGGTTCTAAAGAATAGAAGAAGATTTTTTGGGTTTTCCCCTAGAAGAGGGGTTTTGCCCTGACTAAGAACCTACATCCTGTGTCCTTGTTGTTTTGACCTTCATACATTTATGTTTTGGTAGTTGCTTGATCTGAAAATGGGGCACTAATGGTTTCTTGTGAATTTGCAAGAACCTCTCCCACTTCCAAAGCTTGAATATTCCCAAGTCTATTTGATTAACCAATGCGGAATTAAGAAATGCTTGAAAATATAAGTGTATGCTTGTAGTTGTTTTCAGCTAATTATTTGCTTTAAAATTTGTTGTTTGTGCTGATATGTGAATGTGCTTAAACTGATATATAAATGCATATAACAGTGAATAATGTAGCAGTAAAAGCAAACACATAAAACAGCAAATTAATATGGAGTTCACCCTGATATCTTGGGCTATGTCTCCTTGAGCTCTAATCAACTCGATTAGACTCTTTGGAATTATGGCTGAATTCTTTTACAAGTCCATGACTCAACTCCATATGGTCTACAAATGAACCAATGGGCTCAGAATACCATCTTACCCCTGGCTATCCTTTCGCTGCAAACAGATCTAGGCTTCTCTAGACTAATTCTTTCAATCAGTGCTCTGAGCTCCTTTGAGCTTCTAGCTTCTCTGACTCCCTCAGAATCGTTTTCTGTCTCTAGACTCCTTCTTCTGTCTTCAACTCAAACAACACTAGCAATTGCTAGATCATTTTGGTCTCTCTGTGTTCTGCAACTTCCTCGTAGCTTCATGGCTTGTAGAAGTCAGTTTAGAGCTCTCTAGCTCTGCGGCTTTGCCTTTACCAAGCCTCCAACCTCTGGTGGCTCCTCCCTATCAAGTGCTCTAACTCTTTGGCTCTGTCTGGCTTTTCGGCTCTCTACACTCTGCTTCTGAGTCCTCTCGAGCGCTTCACTTACTCTGCAGACAGCCTTCCTTGCTCTGTCGACTGCCCTCCTGGCATAATCGAGCATTCAAACAAATTCCTCAGCGTTCACAACCTCTGAGCTTCCACTATACATTCTTTGTTTCTCTGTTTTACTCTCGGCATCTGCGCGATCAAACCAACTAAAAATAAAAAAATAAAAAAAAAATAAAAACCTTGTCAATTCTGCTCTTTGTGTATTTAATACGCAACAGTTACAGTTCTCCTGAAGCGTGGGATCGACTGTTTCCTCTCAAGAATCAGTTCACAATTGAAATGAACCGGCGGCACAAGAAAACACAGTCGTTTGGCCTCCTCTCTGCAGAAATCCCGAAAATAGCCATATAACGGCAATACACAGGCCAACGCACGAAAAACACATCATGAGTCGTTTAACTGGACTTCAAAATACATTCAATCGCATCTATAAACTTATCGGGTCCGCCTTTGATCGCATATCGCAATCACAACAAGCAGGAGCCCCATGGTTTTCCCTTTGTATTTTAAAATACATTAAAACAGTGAAATTAACGTAAAAATAGTTTTGGGCGGATTTGTAATTATATATATTTCCATTTTGGAACCCTTTCGGGTCCGGTTTACATCGCATTGCGCTTTCTCTTTGTATTTCGCTTAATAAGCGAGATATACAAAAATGCATTAAAAATGTTTTTCGGCGAATTTTAAAATATATATAACCCGGTTCATATCGCCATCGGGTCCGACCATCGGATCGCCCGTATATATATAGATGTGGTCCCGCTCCATTGTAATCCGCCAATTGCGATCCACCGATATCAACATATCGCTCGGCCCGGGACCTTTGCCTCATATACTCTGCCTGCCTGCGATCCGACCCGCCGATGATCACATGTTGCATTGGCCTCAGCCTTCTGTTAAGTCCTCCCTTTGGCTTTTTGCGATGCAATAAAGCAGTAATCGCATATCGCAATGCTTTAAGGCCTATGGTTAAGTCCTTCCCTTTGGCACATTTGCAATGCGATATTTCCTCTTTGACCAATCAAACAAGGCCACGTGGCCCAATCTCGGCCTGCCATGTGTCAGCTGTGAATTGGCCCGTGAGCCTATACTAAAAATCAAAATTTTCAATATAGTTCAAAATTCAATGAAATTGCCTCCTTTTCTAAGGACATTGGACAATTTTTATTTTACAATAACTCCTTCATCCGGAGTCCGTTTTCGCCCATTCAAGTTGCGTTGGATTCAGAATGAAAGGGTCTCTGCAATGAGACTATTTCTGAGAGCAACCTGCAATTTTGATTTTCCTCCGATTTACAAAGGGTTTGTGCCATTTGGCACCTTCTACCTCTTATATGAAGTCTTTTAGACTTAGAGGTTTATCCAAGATCCATTTTTTAATTATTGTTTGATGATAAGAAAGTAAAAAAAACATAATAAAAGATAATAAGATTCCTAAGAAATCACAAGTAATTATCAAGATAAGAAAGTCTTTCTGCCTTTCTAATTTTCTAACATGGAATCAGAGTTAAAGTGAAGAAAAGAAAAAGGCAACTTGAAGGTCATCTACTCTCTAAGAAAGATTCAAGAAAGGATTTTGAACTTTTGTTTGGGCTAGTAGGACAAAGAAGTTAACGGAGCCGAGAAGCATCTTTTTGGAGATCCAAAAGGCTAGACTATAAGCCTAGATAAGGCCAAGAATCTTGAAAGGAACATCGAAGTTCTGTGCATAAAGCTTAGGGTCTAAAATCATCTCAGAGATCTGAAATTCTTAACGTTCTGTGAGGGTGACTGAATCATAATCATAAGGTATCTTTTGTGGACTAGAGATAATCCTAATAGCCTGCAAAGAAGTTATTATTGAAAAGACATTAGACCGAAATAGATGAAAAGCATATTAACCCCATTTGAGAAGTCTGATCTAGAGTTACAGTCATCTTCAGAAATATATATCAGTGTTTACTTAGGAACCAAGGCAGCGAAAGAAGAAATTTTGTGCAAGTGTTGATCATCTACAGGATTCTAACCTGAAGAGGAGTAGTCTATCATCTTGAGAAGAGCTTGTTTCATCATAGGATATATCAGTCCATTGTAAGGCATGTTTGAAAGGCATCTTATACATAGTTGTATGTAACAATTAGAAGGAGAAGCCTAGGCTTAAAGACTTTATAAGGCTGCTCTATAATCCTACACAGTGAAATATGGGAAGCCCTAACCAAAGGGCAGGACACATGTATATCAGCACTCAGATTCTAGAATACAAAAGAATTTATTTGAAGCCAGTCCTTGGCTTCGACATCTTTGGAGCTCTCACTCTTGAAATAAGGAAGAAGATCATGGCATCTTGAAGAAACCTTTGCTGTAGACATTTTGTAATCTTGGAGGACTAAGGTATGTAGTTCTTGAGGTATGTACAAATTGCTTTATTTGTACAAGATCTAACCTAAATTGGATTAGGATTTTTGGGATTTCTTTTTAGGGTTTGTAATCTTCATATTGTAAAACCATAGCTATTACTTGAAAACCCCAAAGAGAAACCCTAACCCTTTTCTTTCCCTCATACAATCCCTAGTTCTTGGTCTCTAGGATTTGTACGTAGCAATGGCAAACCATAGTGAGTGTAGAATCGGATTTGAAATTCAAACCATAGAATTGATGCCTCGAAAGGTAACAATGAACATCATAAGTCTTAGAGTTTGGATCTATAAACCCTAGGAATTCTCCCTTTCTAAAGATTCCATGAAATCCCTAATCATAATTATGCTCTTGTACTTGTATATTTTGCTTGGTAGTATTCGTCAATGAATGTTGCTGCAAAATTAGAAAAATATGTTGATCTTATGTCATGAAGAGCATGATCCTAGAAGGAATGGTAAATTGGTAATCAAATTGGATCCCTGAAATACTAAGACTAATATGGAGATAGACCGTAAAAATGTTGAAAGGAAGCCTCTACTCTTTACAAAAGATAAGTATTATATTCTTGTTTCTCTCCTTACGTTGTCAATGATTTCCTCTATGTATCTAGCTTTATTCTTGCAGGAATATTCTAAAGAAAGGATTGTGGCTAAATTGAGAGGGAGCCTCCAAAGTAAGACTTGAGTAGAAGCCTTGTTGCAAAAGGAACCTTTCAAAGTTTGTAGAAAGAAGAAACTCAAGGTATGCTTAAGATCATAAGACTTATAGCAAGTCTTCATCATATAAGATACAATCATTTTGTCTTTAAATCTATCCATGTTAATGACTATCACAACTCTAGGGTTTTGCTATAGAATCATAAAGATTCTTATATTGTTAGGGTATTTGATCTCTAGATTAAATCAACCCTTGCGATAACTATCTTTTGCTATGTCTTCTCTTTGGTAAAACCCTAGCCTTTTGATTTTAAGGTTTGTTGTTGGTGTCTAGGGCATACGATAAAACCCTAGCTTTTAGGGTTTGATGATAATATTTTGGATTTATGACAAAACCCTTATAGAAGTTAATATAAAATCCTAGGAATGAAACCTTAGGTGTAACTACTTTCGCTTTGAATGAAACCCTAACATGGTTTAGTTGTTTAATATTAAAATTATGATGATGGTGTCTATGGTTTGTGTCAAAAACACTAGCAAAGGTTATCAGAAGAATCTAGGGCATGAAAGTGTAACCCTAGTTGATTACTTCTGTTATAATTATAATTTATAGCCCTATCTTGGTTTAGGTTCTAAATATCTAAAGTTTATTTTCTTCTTCAAAGTTTTGATAACCCTAGATGCTCCCCTTGTGGTAAAGTTAATCTTCAAGCTTTTGTACATATATATTTGTGCTTGGTTGCACTTGTTGAAGGGATTTGCAGGTACACAGTCTTTCAAAAGGTTGTAAAGATGTAAGAATAGTTGGTGATGACTTTATGATGATACTTAATGATGACTTTGAGGAGCATGATGGAAAGAGGGAGCTATGAAAACCTTGATGACATTGAAGATGTTTCTAAAGGTCAAAGTTCTTCGATGACATGATGATGCAAAAGAAAAGGGCTTGTGTAACTAGAAGAATAAAGTTGTTGATGGACTTATCTCCCAAGTTGATACGTATCGTGAAGACCATGAAAGAAGAATGAGATCAGAGAATGGCTAAAGCACTACTTATGGTTATTCGTCATAAACAATACTTTATTGATTTGAGAAGTGTTGAGGTTGAGTTTGATGTTGCTTGAAAAGTTGGAAAGAGGAAGTTTTCGTCGAGATTTGTTTGGATATTCTGATAACCAAAGCATCAGAATGGTTGAGGACCTCAGATTTTATGCCAGCGTGTTGATAATAAGAACTAATATACTGGAAGTGATTGGGGTCATGAGACCACAGTATGTTCAGATGGATGAACAAGTAGTTGATGTGTTGATCTCTCCCTGAGAGGTCTCTATATTTTAGAAGCATGATTGGATTGGTGGATATCTCTTATTTGGTTGAGAGGGAGAGACAGTTACCATAAGCTATCCGTATGATGGAACTTGGGAGGACATCTTGGTCTACTTGGTGTTGAGATCTCAGTTATTGTTTGGCCTTGATGATGTCTAGATCCCGGTGTAGGAGGGTATCTTGGTCTTATGGAGCTTCATTTTAATCTTTGACCTTGGTGATACCTATATCCCTGTGAGGGTTGGTGTCTTGGCATGAAGGCCTAGATGGTATCTATATCCAGTGAGATTGATACCAAGGTTGTAGCCTGATAGTACCTATAGTTACAAGTTGCCTTGATGACACCTTAACCCCTGTTGGGAAGTTACCTTGGCAGTTTTTGTATCCCTAACATTGCATATGTTGTTGTACTCTTTTTGGAACATTTCAAATTGAGGTCAACCTTGTACTAGTTGAACAATTATGAATACCTCTCTAGTTAAGAGGAAGTGTTGAGAAATGTAACTAGCATCGGTCTTCACAATTGTTGTCTAGCTCATGACATGATGTAATTTATATGTATTTGTAAAAAGGAGAAAAATAAAATCATTGTAAAGATCAAAAGAAAATCATTTATAAGCATGGGTTTCATGCTTTATGTATTTTGTTTCTAGGTCAAGCCTCCATTGAAGGCCTTCTAGGGTTGATTCATGAGTCATTATACTTGTCATTATGTTCTAGACCCTTATTTGGCTTCTTGTATTAAAGAAATAAAATTATTTTGATGTAATTTGGTCATCTACACCTCCACCATCAAGTCGGCCTGCCGCCTATTAATCCTTCATGTCGGCCCCACCTACCCATCCTTCATGTCGGCCTTAATGAAAAGATTTGACCTCATTGGGAGACTATATATAGAAGAGAAACTTGCCTCATTATGGTATAATCAATATAATTCGATCTGCAACTTTGGAGAGAAAGAACATGTGTGAAGGCTAGAAGAAGGAAGTTAAATCCTAACGAAATAGGAAGAGACACTTGTCAAGTAAAAGGAGCCAAAACTTTCTCATTTTCTATCACACGTGCGAGGAGATCTATAGCAGAAGTGTGAAGGTGCAGGGCCGAGGGTGCAAGCCGAGATTTCAGATGTTGCAAAGAGGGTCAAGAACCTGTTTGACACGGATTTTTGAAGGATAACATATGTTGACTTTTGAGAATTTGACTAGGGTTTGACTTATCTACATGGGAAGTTGTCTTGATGGATTGGAGGAAGTCTATGTCTTGGTCAAAGGGTCTAAGTTGTCTCATTTGATTTAGTTCTAAAGAAGAGAAGAAGAATTTTTGGGTTTTCCCCTAGAAGAGGGGTTTTGCCCTGACTAAGAACCTACATCCTGTGTCCTTGTTGTTTTGATCTTCATACATTTATGTTTTCGTAGTTGCTTGATGATAAAAAGATAAAAGTAGACATAATAGAAGATAATAAGATTCCTAAGAAATAACAAGTAATTATCAAGATAAGAAAATCTTAGTCTTTCTGATTTTCTAACATCATACACCAAAATTTGTTGTCTGGCTTGGCTGCAACCTTAAAATTGGATATCATATAAAATCATAAGTTGATCTGTTTCATCCTAAGCACCTGGAATGAACCATTGCAGGCCTTTTCATCCTAGGCACCTGGAATGAACCATTGCATCCTAAGCACCTGGAATGAACCATTGCAGGCCTTTTCATCCTAGGCACCTGGAATGAACCATTGCAGGCCTTCTTTGGGTTTCACCTGCCACACTTTGGATGGCTAAAAAAAATTTTTCCTCAAAGTTCATTCGTCTGAAAAATTGCTGTAATCTGTCCACAGCCCATATTCTGAGATCACTGAATGAACACAGCCCGTAACAATCCTCACAAATCCCATTACAATTCTAAACATCCATGACACCACAAAGAGAACAAGCCAGAACAGAGAGGAGGCAATGGTGTTCATATAATGAACCAACCAGAAGAGCAGCCTATACAGATCATACGCAAGCAACCAGAGTATAACCAGGAACCCAAGGATGAATGAAGCAATCAACAATAGGGCGCACCCACAATAATCCCAAATAAAATGAACCACGCAGCACAGTAACCCATGCAGATCATACGCAAGCATCCAGAGTATGACCAGGAACCCAAGGATGAATGAAGCAATCAACAATAGGGCCGCACCCACAATAATCCCAAACAGAATGAGAGAGGCATGGATGAGAACACAGAGGAGTAAAATCAAGTCAGGCACCATGAAGGAGAAGAGGACAGCATGGAAATGGAAGCATAATTCTGTGCAGTATTAGGTGAGGCAGAGTGGCTTAATCATGGATATCAAACATGGGAGGGCATGTAGGAGAAAAGCATGCAGAAGAAGAATCGGAAATGTTATTAACAGTTATAATTGGATTTTGTGCATACTCTAGAGGCAAATGACAGAGGAGTATTGTGCGAACAGTTGAAGATATTTCACAATAAATATTTATGTTATAAATGTTGACATTCACATGATAGCAGATACACATACTTTCGGTGAGTGATGAATACATAAATGTCTATGAAATTTAGCTGCATCTTATCCAAACCAGGTCTGAAATCACCAGCAATTGGATAGACTCTTTTCCAGCGAGCGATTACTACTTTTACACTGTTTTCCAAATCAAGCAGAAGCTCATCGCGACCTGTTGTTAAAATTTCAGAATTGGAACACCCAAGATGCAGCAAATTTCCAACCCACTTGATTGATTTTTAAGCCACAACAGAGGCCCAGAATCTGTGCCAATCTTCACAGCTGTACCAAGTCATGAGGGTTCTCCATGGCCTCTTTCAATATCTGCTCTACCCTTCTCTTCTTATCATCTATCTCCTCGTCTCTGTTAAACCAAGAACTCAGCGGCATCTCATTTCGCAGCGCTCCGGTTGCATGAGCAGCCATTTGAGCCTTCTTTCCGAAATCAAATTTAAATTGCACAAGGGGTCTCTCATCAGACAGCGCCTGACTCCCACGCGGATTCTTCCTCTGCCCATCGAGCTCTTCAACCTGATCAAGCCCCTGCTTGACGGCATCAATGGCTGGAGCAAAGGCCTCCAAGACAGAAGGAAGTTTAACTGCCGGCCGGACGAGCACCGAGGGAATCTTGACAGGGCTTACCTGTTTCTCATCGGGGCCAACGGGCGGAGCAAGGAACGGGTTATTAGAGTTAGCGTTGGGATTTGGACTAGGGCTAGGGTTTTTTCCCTTGCCATCTGTTTCCATGGCGAGCTCTAGAGAAGAAGACGCGGAAGCCGACGCCAGGCGCTGCTCCAAATTCACCAGCGACCGCTCGGCCTTCCGCCGCTGCCTGGCCTGCTCGATCTTGGCCACCTGGGGATCCGTTTTCCGCTCGTTCCACACAGGAGTGCTCTTATAAGTGTGCGAATCTGGGAACGCGGGCAGCCATGGAGGAATGTGTTGATGAGCTGGGGTTTCCTTCATCTGCAGAAAGGTAGGCAAAAGTTTCCGTTTTTTCACCACAGGGAACCGCGGCACTGGGCGGGCGAACGGGATCTCTTCCGCCCGCTTGGTGTACTGCATGATTTCACGCACAGTGCCCGACCCCGAGACCGAGTGGCTGATCACATCCGAGGCCCCTGCGAAGCCCTGTGCAGCAAACATGTCCTCCATGGCGTGTATCACATCGAAGACGTTGCAGTCCGTTCTGCCTGCGAGGCCAGCGTAGTAGTGCGCGGCCTTACCGAGGTCGCAGAGGTAGCGGACGGCGATATCCGCTAGAGCTTCGAGAGCAGATTGCTGGCAGGATTGGAACCCGGCACCTTCGCATATCTGAGCCACTGCAATCTGAGCAACCGCTCGGCCGAAGGCATCCACTCCTCCATCGGGCGTTTTCTCATTGCTTATCGGTGTTTGTGCATTTGTTGACTGCGGTGGTGTTGTCGGTATTCCTCCATTGGTGGCCATCCTGGTTACTGAATCATAAGAACTGCTTTTCCGAGGTTTTCTATGTTAAAATCCTACTGTAAGATTTGCTGTGAGGGTTCTTAAGAAGAATTTTGCGTTAATTTCCTGTGAGGGTTGTTAAGAAAAAATTTGCGTTAAAACGACCCCTCGCAGTACTCGGACAGGAGGCCGCGAATGTATCTGCACCCAAAAGAATTGTTTTGAGGGCGCTTTTGGCAGTGGAGAATCAAAGTACCGCAGTCCTTACCATTGTAAGTAGGGAAATTCAAATAAAGACGGCACTCTTAACAATTTTTTTAACTCTTTTATAAACATCTAAACTAAGCTAGAGTTATTTTAATAAATCAGTGGTTGTTGAGAGGCATAATACAATTCACATTCCATTCAAATTTGTCTTGACGATGAACTATACTTGTTGGTTCGAAATTCATCGACAAATGAAATTTCTTGTGATTTATACCGAAGAAACTCTCTTATATAAAATAAAATAATATAATATATTTATGTCCAATTAATCACCATAAAGTAGGTTAAAGGCACCCTTGAGTACATTGATGTATATACAAAGTGGGAGAAGCAAACGGTCTCCTATAAAAGATACAATGCATGAAGTAAATCAACATCTGGCCCTAGCAGAGAAGATCCAGGAGCTAATAGGTCTGAGGATCAAACCCATCTCTCCTAACATCTGAGGTTGAATGAATAACACTAGAGAAACTCAACAAAGTTTGTTGGCTCGGTGAAGAGTCGATGGCAAGTGCAGACTGTCCACTAAATCGTATCCTGAGGGGTTCACACATTGTTGAATGTTGGATGACCTAGTATGTCTCCTAGGAATGGATCTGAGACGAAACTGCTGCTGGGATCTCGTGTGGCAGGGTGAGGTCCCATAGATCCTCACTGATTTGGAGTCTAGGTACGTACTGGTATCAATCGGTCTCTTGGTGGCCTTGTCTGAAGGTAGTAACCTGAAAAATGACGTGATCCTCTGTGTGGGGTCTGGTCTAATGGGAGGCTGAAGAATATGCGATTGGAACCTAAAAGCCTCCTGCATATATAGGGCCAAACATCTCTGATCAGGGTACTTGAAAAAGTCAGCGAGAGTCCAAGAATCTCTAAACAAGCAATGAAACCTTACTATGATCTCATAGTAGATAGGGCATCCAAGCATGAAGTGCCCCTCAGTCTCCACTTCCTGTAAATGACATACCTGGCAGAGTCTGTCTAGTCTATCCACCTAGTGATCTATCTCTACCCGAAGTCTATGAGAACCCACTCTGAATTGGCCTAGAGGAATACGAAGAGCATGCATCCAGTGGTGAAACATATATTGAGGTCGAACAATGAGCCCGTCTCTCAACTCCAAGAAGTGCTCAGCATAGAAGGCCATCTCTGAGCACAACCTCCCTGGATGATTGACCCAAGTGACCTGGACAAACTGCCTATAGATGTCCTCCCTGATGTTCTTGTTTAGCTCCTGTCTAGTAGGTAAAAGGTGACCAGGAGCATCTAAGGAATATCGGAAAGGAGGGAGACAATCCAACTTAATTCCTACTAACTCTAAGAGGTTTGAAACTCCTGTAAACCAACATCTGGCTCGCCCTGAGGGAGTAGAACGGGCAATAGTCTCAGAAGAGCAATATGCCAAGTAAGGATAATGGTCCCTACTCTTTATCGAGTCTACCAAGCCCTAGACATGATGCAAGTATGAAACCAATCTGAAGACCATCTCAAGCCGAAAGGGCTAAGCTCCAAACTCTGCAAGGATGATGTGCTGCGGCACTGTCCGTTTGTACCTAATGATGCAGCGGAGAAGAAGGATCTAGACTCTCTCAGTTGAAGCCCAGTCTGACTCAAGTAAAGAATGTCCCCAAATCTCTGAGCCATATAGAATAGTGGGACGAATCAAGGTGTCCATGAGGCTCATCTTGGACGAGATGTCCTGGAAGTGATGTCGAAAGCACTGTCTCTTGAGAAGGGCTAAGGATCCATATCTTTTGTTGATTCGAGGCTGAAGCGCTGGTCGCAAACTGAAGCGAGGACCTGAGAATTGCACCCCCAAGTAAGTATACATGCTAGTGATCTCAATCTCCTCCCCTCTGAATAAAAAGTGAAGGTTTGAGGTTTTCTTCACCCCATTGAAGATCATAACCTTGGTTTTACCCAGTTTGACCGTGAACTGTCGATGGTCACAAAACAGAGCTAAGGCATCCAGCTGCCTCTGTAATCCTTCTGGGGATGAGGAGAGGAGGACCACTTCGTCAGCAAAGAGTAGAATAGATATCAGAACCTAGTGAAGAAGGTAGCCATCAATGTCCTAGATATGCTCGTGTAGAAATGCTTCCAACTCATCAATATAGATCCTAAACAGGGTAGGGGACAGTGGGCAACCTTCTTTAACCCTAATAGTGCTTCGAATGAAATCAAACATCCCATGGGTTGCGTGAAGATGACCAAGAACAGACTCATATAGGTGCGTAATAGCAATCAATAGGGTTGCAGAGATGCCAATATCTCTGAGTCTCTAGAGCATGGCCTTCCTCGGACAAAGTCAAAAGCTTTCTGAAAATATACGAAACAATAGCACTTTCGAAGAGAGGTGTCATGCCTCCTTAATCATGGCACAAAGTGTGAAGATGTGGTCAATGTTCTGATGATCCGATTGAAATCCTGTCTGTCCCCTAGCTCTGAGTTGTCTCTGCTCAAGGCCATTGGAGAGCTTCCTATGTAGAACAGTAGCATACAACTTCGAGAACGTGTGACCCACCATTATTGTTCTGTAGTTATTGGGATTTGATTTGGAACCTGATTTGTGGATCCGATGAATGAGGTGGTGTTCCCATGTCAGTGGAAAACCTTCATGGACTACATGGTTGAAGAGATTAGCCAAGTAGCTAACCAAAGCACGGAAACCGTGCTTAAAGAACTCTGCTTGGTAGCCTTCCCCATCGGCTGCTTTGTCGTTGTTCATCACCCAAATGGCCTCTCTAATATCTATGTCTGAGAATAGATAACAGGAAGAGGGTGGGGAGGTAACATGAATTTGGGCCTGACTGGGAATATCATATAGGTTGGAAGTGTGAAAGAACATGGATGTAGGGTTGAAGTCAAGTGGAAGAGGAGAGCGTCGGGGAAGGATGGTACGTCAAAATTGTTTAGGGGAGTGGGCAAGGAGAGTAGAAAGTTCTCGTCTTTTATCGGAGACAAAGAGTCGTTTGTTGTGACAAAGGAGACGACGATAAGAAGCTTTAAGGTCGGAGTATAAGGGTTAAGAGTGGGTGAAAGCATATCGAAGTTCTCAATGTAGAGTCTTGCAATCATCATCGTACCATTTGTTCATGGGGCAAGATCCAACTTTAGGGGAGATGGAAGTGGAACGAGTGGAGTGGGGGAAGGATTTGAGTGTTGCTTCCCAAATGGCAGCTGAAAGACAGATGTATTTAGCAGAAGCATAATCAAGCAAGGAGAACTAGATTTTCGATGGGAGCATCTTGCGTAGGGTAGAGGAGAAAATGTTAGGGTCTCCTTCGTCAAATTAGAAGGTTGTTCGGGGTGGGCCCTGAGGGGAGGGATAGGGTAGAAGGGGAGGCTCAAACCGAAGAGAGAAGGAAAGAAGTGCATGATCAGCAAGGGGGATGGGGGAGACTAAGAAATGGAAAATAAAAGGGAGCAAGTTATGGCTAGTGAGTACATAATCAACTACACTCCCACCCCTGCCATATGGCCGGCAAGTGAAAAAGCGAGAGTCTGGGAAACAGGGGAGACCATTTAGAATCAACAACTCCTAAGATTCCCCTAATTGCAATAGATGTTTACCATAAGCTGTAATGGGGCCTAAATAATCATCTGACATCCGGTGAAGCCCTACTAAATCTGGATCTATCCCCTGGGTACAAAATACATCCTTTGATCGGTCGTGGAGAGGGATCTGGAGATCTCTAGTGCGAGCATTGAAGTCACTTAGGAGGATAACTTCCCCAACAGCACAGTATCGGGTTATGTCAATGTACAAGTCTATAAAGGGATCCCCATTTGAGCCATTATGGATAGCAAATGGTGAAGAGGCTGGGGAGAAGTAACAAACTGCAATGTAGATGTCCCTTGGAGGAGAGACTCCAATGCTAATCCGAATCCACATAAACCTAGCAAACTCATCTTTGGCTACCAAAGTTACCCTGTTCCGGAGTGAGTCACTAGCCAAACAAGCAACTCCACCTGATCCAGTCCCTACAACACTAAGAGATCTATCAGCACCAACATATATATTTTTGGTGTTATAATCATTTAAAGAAGAGAACATGGCTTTGTTTTTGGCCATGTGATAAGAAGCTCCAAAATCAATGAGACACTCATCAGAATGAGAAGAAGAAGATACATTTAGTGCATATCCAGACCGAGATGCTTGACAACCACATGTAGAAAGTGTTATTCTTGAAGATGAAGTTAAAGTTGAAGAGTGCTACAAATGGATGTTATGCTTTTTCATTGCTGCTTCCAAGGCTTCCATCTTCTTAAAGCATTTGGATTCTAAGTGGCCATCTCAATTACAAAAATGGCAATGTCTATCAGTATTCTTCCCTTTGTTTTTATTGGCCTTATCATTTTGTTGAAATGATTTTTCATTTTGAGACTGAAATTGCTTAGGACCCTTGTTTGGTTTAGGACCATTCTTTTTAGGATACTGCTTCTTAGGATTGTTTGAATTTGGTTGCTGCTTGGTGGCTAAGGCTTTATTAGAAGAGTTTCCAAGATTAAGAAGACCAAGATGTAAGAGTTTTTCTTGTTCTCTTATTAAAGAATCACAAAAGGCATCAAAGGGACGGGACTTGTAGTCTTGTCCTTGAGAAATGAAGGCTTCTCTTGTAGAATGGAAGGTGGAAACAAACACAAAGTAGGCTAGTCCCAACTTAGTTAGAATGGAATATATAAGGCTACCATATTCTTTTTTAACCTTAACACCTTCCAAGAGAAGTCTAAGGGTCTTGAACTTGGACAAAAAATCTTCAATGGAAGAAAAATTATTGGGGTCCAACATAAGCAACTCATTTTCAAGTTGATGGGCTCTAATTTCATTTTTAATTCCAAAAACTTTAGTGAGTTGTTTCATTGCTTCATTGGAGATATCAAGTTCTGCGATATGGAATATGAGGTCTGGAGAAATAGACATCCCTATCAACCCATGTGCTTGATCTTGCCTATTTTCCCATTTGGATGCCTTATCTTCATCTTTTGGTTTGGTTTCTTTGCATGAGGCTATTATGTAAAGACCTTTACTTTTAAGTAAATCCACAATGTAGGACCACCATTGGAAGTGGTTGGTGCTGTCAAGAATAACTTGGCATGGACTTTCCATTTTAACAGAAACTGAAGTTGTAGATGCTGAAAATAAGTGTTCCAATGGAAAGATCTCGAAAAAATAGGTTGATTAAAAAAAACAGCTTCCAGATGAAGAAGTTATGACTTTTTTAATAAAAGTTGTTGAAGATGTCAACAAAGTGCGTGAATGTGCATAAATGAATGATAATGTTATATTTAAAAAAAAAAATCTCCCCCGTTTCCAAACATAAATCTAATTAGCTCACTTTTAAAAGAAATTTATGTGACTCACTTTTATAAATAAGTGAAAGTCACTTTTACAATGGTACTTTATGAGCTTCCCACTAAATTGTAACTTAAATAAAAGATAAAGAGACTTTAGAATTATAAGTGACTCACTTTTTATAATGGATGAGAACACTTTTACATAAAGTAACTTTAAAACATAAACTACATGTGCTTTTGAAAAAATAACTCAACAAAAAGAAAGACTTAAACCCAAAACCTCTATTCTCATAAAGTAACTTTGGACCAAGTGAGCTAGTTTAAAAAGTTAGTAATTTTTGGAAAAAAGGAAAGGGGGTTTGTTTGTTTATTTGTTTTTAGTCACTAAAGCTTTGGGGTGCATGCTTACTTGAGAAAGCTCTTTTTTGTCTACAAAACAAACAACACAAAACCCAACACGGACATACAAAAAAAAACAAACCTTGCAGCTTGAAGTTAGTTTTATCCGAAAACTAAATATTTTCCTCAATGTTTCTGATTTTCCAAGATTACACTTAGGCGCGGCAGAAAAGAGCATACACATGAGAAAAATGCTTCATTTCTGTTTTTGATTTGTCCACATCACCAGAGTCGTGGGGCAAAAAGCATACGCAGAAATGAAAGGTATAGATCCGGTAATAAAAAAACAGAGAGCTAGATAAATCGAAATAAACAGAGAGAAAATAACTAAAAACTACAAATAAACACTATATACCTCCAGATCTTAAAAATGACGTAGCTAGGGCTACCAGAAACCTTTCCACGTCAAAGGAAAGGGGTTCCTCACTAGAACAGATACTCCTAACACAATAGAGCAGTCCTCTCGGCCCGAAAGCAGTTAGAAACAGTAGATCTAGGAAACAACAGTCAGATGTAGTTCTAACGGCTTCATATTTGGATCACCAACGGATGTGGCCCTCAAATAGCTCTGATACCATGTAGGAATTTACAGGGTAAGTTCCTCAGATCACAGATCAATACTCTAGTATTATTGATGTGGTTAAAACCCTTAAAGAGGGAAACAGTGCACGGCCTGAGCCAATGCGGCCACTTTAAGCAATTTATTAATAAAAGAATGAAAATTTACATAAGCTTCTCTCATGAACGGTTACCCTACAAATGACCATCCATGCTCTTTAAATAGAGATCATGGACCAATCGGGTGCTAAGCCATGGATCAAGTGTCAGTAATACCGAGGAGAGAATGAACCATTAGATCACTACATATTGTGACCGTTGGATTGTAAGTTACAAAAGTACATAGTAAAGAAACACAGTTTACCTAACTCTACACTAGACCAAGTTATACTTAACTATTTCCTGTGTGTCAGAATATCCTAACAGTAGTTGTTGCAACATTGGCTTTTGTTCAAAGAATTTGTTTTCCATTTGTTGCTACAAATTGTTTTATTTTTAATGTAGTTATGTTTATAGCATAGAAAGAATAGAAGAGCTAGATAGAAGAAGCTAGTAAAAAAAATGTAGTTTGAATCTATTATTGTACATATGGAACACATAATACTCATTGTGTGAAACTCTTGACATGAAATAAATAACAATAAACAATGATTTGAAGATTGGGTATTTGAACCATTGTTCAATGATTGTTGAATGTTTTGGGAAAAATCTATACAAGGATTTATTGCACATAAGATTTAGGAGTAAAATATCCTTTTTGAAGAATAATGGATATTGTGATGTAGATAGAGTAAGTACTAGAATAGTTAGCATGTATTGCAACGAAAGGAATTGGCATTGTTGGTCAAATGTTAAAACATTTTCTGGAAGTATGCAATCAATGTGCGATTTAGAAATTATATCATGTTTTGTAGAGTGTTGTAGACATTGACATAGACAAAGGAACTAAAGTTAAAGAATCTAGGAGAACAAATATCTTTGTGCTAAGTATGGGAAGCAGGGAAACAATGATTTTCGAGTGTCTAGATTTTTGAGAAGTTAAGCGAGATATGTGTTCTAGATATTCGATATGCAAAAAAATTGACATTCAAAATAAAAATATGCTCTATTGATAGATGCAAAGACAATGGATAGAGTGTAAAGACATTGAAATAATTAGCAAGAAAAAAGGTACTATTGTAAGTAGAGAATAGACACTAGGCTTCATACCTATTGTGTTGTCCGCAAGTTCTTGAATACAAGACTCTTTCTATATTTTTTGGGAGACAATGTCTAATGTGTACAAGTAATTGAGAAACTAGAAAAACAAAACTCCTATGAAATAATGCCAATTCCAGAAATTCTGAGTTTCGAATAGCCTAGGAGAAAATTTTGGTGTGAGCATAATCAATCGACTTTTTGCTCTAAATAGGACAATGACAAGTGTTAAAGTCTGATATTGCAATGTGTACCCATGTATCTATAGTGCTTTGGCTAGATTTTGAATCATGTGTTATAAATGATGCTATAAAAGATGTTTTTTATTGTGTTTTGCATGGGCCTATTGATTAAGTGTAGAGTGATTTGGTACAATGTCTAAATGTATATTGGGAAAATAATTTTCCAAGCAATTGTTCAAATATGTGATGAGATTCTTATGTGTAATTTGATTTACAAGTTTTAAGAGATATGGAGTAAACCCATTTTGTAATACTTGTTTTAAATGAGCTTGAAACCAATTTGCAGCAAGATTGTGCCTAGTCATGATTCATGTACTGCTATGTTTGATTTTGCAAAGATCACAAATTTGACAATAGTTGGGAGTATTTAACAAATTGCAATAATGATATTTACATTTCCATAGTATCTAAAGTGAACCATAGAGGTATCGTAAGTGAAATAGCATGATGATATGTCCAATAGGCGTCAAAGACATTGGATGAGACACTGTCGATTGGGAGATTTGTCCAACAGTGGTCAAGCATCGAGCCATAATTCGTTGTTGGTGTTGTTGTATGCAAATTGAGACTATTTTGTTGCATGAATAAAGATAGTCTTTTTTGCGCATAGCTGTTTTGCAACATGTCTAAATTGAAGTCACCAACAATTGCAATTTGTTGTTTGTTGGATGCATGATGTAAAATGTGTGTAATGCAATCAATGATTTCTTGAGTTGTTGTGTTCGGTGCACATTAGACATTTGCAACTGTAATGGCATTTTGTTGAGTATGGAAAGTAGTATTTATTGATTTAATCTGGTTTGTCATGTTAGGGCCAGTAGTTTTCATTGTCAAATGTATTTGCCTTATTCATTCATTTTTGGTTTTTGAATAAGTTGATCCTATGACCAATGTTGATATCATATTCTCAAAGTTCACTATCCATCATTGTCAATTTTTTGTCATCAAGGGTTCACCAAAAGTAGGAAGGAGTTTCAAGTTAACGGGAATCACGGTCATTGCACAACTGATGCGCATGTGGGTATCAACCATTTAGGAGCTTTTAAAGAGTTGAAAGCATACTTAAAAATTTCTACACCATCACACATCCATTTCAAGCCTACCAATTTGATCCATTTTGTCAGAGGAATTGTGCAACTATACAGAGCATGGAGTGACACTCTAACTTTTCGTTGCCCAGTGTTAGACAAATACTCTATTTCAATCACCATTTTGCAGAACATTTTTTGATCACACGGAGGAGAATTTTGGGAAATTAAAAGAGGTTTTTATCCAACACAGAACAAGGCACAATAACCTCTTACAGTTTCTGCACAGGTGCAACAAATCGAGAGTTTCGAAAGCATATTCAAAGCTCATTTTTCGCAATTCGTAATTATTTTTTTATTTTATTTATTATTATTTTATTATTTTTTTTTAATTCATTGTTTTGCAGAGCATTTTCTAGGAACCTGGGGAAGAATTTGGATAAACTAAGAAAGGTTTATCTTCATAAAAATATCATCTATAATAACCTCCTTTAGTTTTTACACATATATTATTTTTTGGGAGTTATACCCAAAACATTGTCCCATTGTGCAGGTGCTACGCAGAGGCTACCAGTGTTTGCGCAAAATGTTATCAGTGTTGCGCAGTGTTTTCTGAGTTTACTATTGTCACACAGTGTTTTTTGAGTTTACCAGTGTCGCGCAGTGCTTCTCTGAGGTCACTAGTGTTGCACAATTTAATTTCAGTTTGTGGGAGGTGTTCACAAGTGCGACGAAGATGCCAGATGTCAAATTTTAAAGGGGTGAACATGTAGCAGAGGTGGTAGCCAACTCAGACCATCAATTTTCAGCCACGTGTTGATTTTGAAAGAAAAATTACCAATGCAGTCGTTGTCCAACTGTTACCCAGTCATTGCGTAGTCAAAAACTAACTGACATTCTTTTTGCTGCTTTTGATCCATGAAGATATGCTTAGAAAACAAGAGTGCTTTTACAGTGATTTAGTGTTTTTTTTTTAGATATGAATGCTTTATGTTTTTTTAGTTTTGATCATTAGAGGAAAAAGACTTTAAAACAACAAAAATATTTCCTCTTTTTACTTTGCCATTCGATCCTCTGTTGGATCAATGATGTGATGCAACTAGAAACTTTGGATTTGCTATTGTATGTCTATTTAAATTGGAAAAATAGATTGAAAGGGTGGTTGTTGATGGTTTCATTATTGTTGGGGAAACTATTGTAGTTTGTTGTTGTGATCTGTGTTAATGCATGTGCTTGAACGTTGAAGAGGTTCCAATGGATTTACATAGATACTTATGGTATGGATGTTTCAGATTTTGTTTCTTCTTAGTTATATATTATCCTTGTTGTGTTATCTTGTTAAATTGATTTGAAGGTGTATGGGACAATTACACTTGAATTATTTTTATATGCTCATGTCTAGTTGTCCCAAATATTTCAACTTGCAAATGGAATATGTATGCCTTTGACAATTTTGTGTTTTCTTCTTGATAGTCATTTATCTAAGTTACAGTAATAAATTGTTAGTTGTTCTGTTATTTCTGATGAATGCCTTGATATCCCCATTTTCACTATACTACAATTTGTCTTTTAATCCGAAAGCCATATTAATTGAGCCTCTGTACATGAAATTGGTTGGAGATACATTAACATGTTGTACCAGGAAGGTTATGATCACCTTACACCATTTTTCCTAGAATCCTCCACTACCTCCATACCAAAAATTTAAACATTTTCAGAACTGGTCTTTATCAAAAATCATATTCGAAGTTTTATCTCTAAGTCTGCCTAGTGAGGGAGCCCCCTCATGTTGAAGAAGACCAGTCATTCAACAAAAAGAGGTTTGTGGTTACCTCTGAGTTTTCTCTTTTCAGCCTGGAGAAAACAACAGAGTGCTAACATGTCATATAGGTGAAATGGTTCTTTTTTTTTTTTTCCACTGGAAAAATCGTAATCTTTCATTATATTTGAAAAATTACATGTTGTAGATGCTTTTCAACATATGCATCGTTTGTCCTCATCCATCAATCTAAAATGGAGCTTTGTCTTACCAAAATTGGTGTGTGTGTATCTATTCATCATTTCACCACACAGGGTGTTCATAAGAGACTGTTATAAATAGATATCTACAAAAATATTACCTTTACCACGTAGGGCAAAGTCCATAAATATATGATCTGTAAATAAGCATGAACAAAAACATACTGTAAATATATACAAATATGTAGTCTGTGCATGTCCAAAATTTGCAAAAATTAGGGACTCTTTGTCCTATGATATATCCGATCAATGTAGGGCTTGTGATAGTAACGGTATTCATTTGTAACCCTCTGTTCCTGTATCAACCACTGTCCTCTGGGTAATATCGTGGCCTCCTTGGAAAGCCCGTCAGCACAACAATTATGTTCCCTGTAAATATGTTGACATGAAATAGTGTTAAACTGAGCTTTGAACATATTCACTTCATCCAATATATTACTGAGAGTATGAGAATAACAGCAGTAATATTATTGAACCAATTTATTATGATTTTTGAGTCTCTAAATATCTGAAGGTTGATGCAGTCATGACTAATAGAGAAATGCAGTAGGTGTCGAAGTGTAATGAGTCCTGCAAAATTATTTGTTCCATTTCCAAGCCCCATCTTGACCTTAAAATAATTCTGATCCGAAAGGTATAGAATAAATCCACCCCCGCATCCTTGGTTCTATGCGGCTCCATCAAAAAAAGCCCAAGGTGTGAGTTTGTCAAGTAGGGGTGGGGGGAGGGGGGGGGGAGCATGTGATCTCTTAGGGCGGGACACAGAGGGATCAGGCAATTCATGGAAAGACGAAATGATCTGTGTAGAGATGTGTGACCATCTAACAGCAGAGTCTTCAAAAATAATGTGGTTCCGGGACAGCCAGGTGTGCCAACAAATGAGGAGAGGGAGGCATAACAGTTTAGTTCCGCGGTGCAGATTACACCAGACTTCCCAGGCTCTATGAATGTTTTCACCCTCCCATTTACTAGGCAATTGGATTGATGAGGAGACGGTCTACCAAAGGCTACCCAGTGTTTGGCATCGAAGAAAGAGGTGGTCTGTAGATTCCGATGATTGCTTACAAAGGACACACCAGTGTGGACCTTGGAAAGCGCGGTGTGAAAGGGAATTTCCTGTGGGGACCTTGTTACTGAGCACACACTAGAAGAAAAACTTAGTTCTAGGGGGAGAATCAAGCTTCCAAATACTTTTCCACCACACATAAACCTTCTCTAGTTGTCTGTTTGATATAAGCCCGAGGTAGCCTGCCTTGGGGGTGTATAATCCATTCTCCGCGAGACTCCAAACTAGTTCACCAGGAACTTCCTTTATCCAGATGTGGGATTCGATCAGAACAATTGTATAGTCTTGCCATTCTTGGTGCCATTATGGAGGTATATTGAGCTGGTGGGCAGATTTCCACCCTTGTGTGAAGATGGTAGTGTTCTCCTGATTTGCGATGTGAGCAATGACCTTTATCTCTTGCTGATTGAGATATTGAATTAGCTCTCTTGGGAGTTGATATCTTCCTCACCACCCCCCCGGTCCAAGGGTCCAGACCTATACGGGCTTTTGATCCATCATTTATTCTCTAGGCCAAGTTGTTACGAATGATGGGAATAGAGTGTTGGAGAGCCTTCTAGACTGATGATATGCTTGTCCTTGGCCAACGGGGCATGCGAATCCAATCTGTTATTGGGAGAGGCCAAATGTAATTATAGTAAGTGACCAAAGTCCAAAGATTCTGCCCAGTTAGTAAAGTCCAACCCATTTTTGTAGCCAGAGCTTGTGCCAAAAGAGCTAGATCTTTCAAACCCCATCATCCCCATTTTTTGGGCAGAGCAATCTTGGCCCAACTGACCCAGGCAAACATTCTCCTGTCCTGTTAACTGTTCCATAGATATTTGATACAAATCTGTTGTAGACGGGCAATAATATTTCTGGGGATCCATCCCAAAACCATCCAAAAGACTGGTGTGGCCTCCAACACAGATTTAATAAGGACTAGTCTACCTGCTCTGGATAAAAATCTGTGGCACCAATTTGTGAGTTTTTTGTCCAACTTAATAACCAACCAGATCCAGTCCGCTATCTTTTGGCTGAGGGGTTTGATCCAAAAACCCAGGTATTTGAATCCACGGTCAAGAGGTAGGATACAATAGGGAAAATGTTGTTGAGCAAAACGAAATTCCTGGATGGAGGTGAGAGCTAAAGTAATGGTAGATTTTCCATGATTCGCATGCATACTGGTGGCCAATGAGAAGAGAGAAAGTACATATGAGAAGGTGGTTGAGTCTCTGATGTTGCCATCAAGAAATATGAGGACATCATCCACAAATAGAAGATGAGTGAAGTGACAGAAGTCATTTATTTTTAAGCCCCCAAGTCTTCCTTCTCTCTTTGCCAGGTCAAGAAGTCTACTGAGTCCTTCCATGACAATCAGGAAAAGTAAGGGGGAGAGGGGGCAGCCTTGTCTGAGACCTCTTTCTGCATGGAAGAAATGAGAGGTTGATCCATTGATGAGTATGCTGAAAGAAGGGGTAGTAATACAAGACATGATCGAGGTGATGAAAGCATGAGGGAATCTTGGGTGTATGAGGAGCATCTTAATGTATAACCAATTGACACGATCAAAAGATTTTGCCAGATCAATATTAAGGATGATCCCTTTAAGTTTTTTAGACTGGATTTTGTATATGGCCTCTTGGGTTGTACCAATAACTTCATGTATTTAGCGATGCTCTAGGAAAGCAAATTTCTCAGGAGATATATGACGAGAGAGGATGGGTCTGATACGGTTAATTTTGGTGATGATCTTGTAAAGACAATTACAGAGAGAGATGGGCCGAAAGTCATTGAAGGATGAGGGAGAGTCAGACTTAGGAATAAGGGCAATGAAAGTGGAATTAGTGGCATTGTAGAGAGACCCTGATGTTTTGCATTCTTCCACAACTTTTAATAAATCATCCCCCAAGATCTCAAAAAAAGCAATATAAAACTCGATCGACCATCCATCTGGCCCAGGACACTTGTCTTTTTTGAACCATTTCAATGTTCCTTCCAACTCCCCCGAAGTGAAAGGGGAGTTTAGCTCTTCAGCCTCATCTTCATTTACATAACGAGGAAAATGACCAGCAACATTGATGATGTCAGCTAGATTAGATCCTTGAGGTGCTTTGTATTTCGTTCTTTGGCATAATTCTGGAAAATTTTTGTGTTATCATCACTAGCTTGTAGCCAATGGTCCGATTTTTGAGTCTCCAGGTTTCCACTCTCTTCTTGAGGATCCTTTCCTTCTGTTTCTCTAGCTCAATCAGGTGGGACTTTTCACTGTCAACTAAGAATCCCAAGTTGTGCTCATCCAAAAGGGTACGCAATTCAATCTCGATTTGAGCTAAAGAGAAGTCATCCCTCTATTTTTTCTCTTTGGCCCAGGTGATGGAGAGATGCTTAAGCTGATTCAGGTTATGACAAAAGCCCTCTGCTAAGGATCTGAACCTCGAGATAGGATTGGCCTTCCAGTAATCTGAAATCAGTTTGATGTATCCAGGGTCCTGAAGCCAGACATGATTAAATTTGAAAGGGGATTTTGGTTTAGGGTGGGGACCAAGGATCTCTAAGTAAATGGGAGAGTGATCCAAGATTCCCCCTGAACCTACCCATTGTCTATACTGTTGCAGTTGATTTAGCAGAGGTACCTTAATAAAAAAGCGATCTAATCGTCTAGCAAGAGCTGCTTCCCCCACCCTTCTATTCCTCTAAGTCAGAAGGGGCTTATTCATAGGGACATCAACAAGGTTATGCTGATCGAACAGATTCATCATATATCCCGATAGAGAGTCCAGTTGTGCTTGTGAGCCCTAGGATTCCCCAAATCCAATGGAGAAATTGAGATCTCCCCCGAGGATTATGTGATTAAAAGATATGATCGAGAGATTAAGGAAATGCTGCCAAAATGACTCCCTCTGATGGCATGGCCCGTATATGTTAACTATCCAAAGATTTAGGCCAAGCTCCGCTGAGAAAATGTCCATACCAATAAACCCAGATCCACCCCAAGATGATAGAGCCTTTATGGAGCGAGGGTTATACCCAATGGCTAGATCTCCAGATCGACCCATGGCATCAAGATAGTGAAAATGCCAGCCAAGTTTTAAGGAGGCTAAAGCTTTGGAAATTTTGTCTACATCCCCTAGGGTTTCTTGCAGCATAATCAAATCGATAGGTTCAATATCAAATTACCTACATAGGGCTAGTTTCTTTGAGGCACTAGCCATGCCTCTGCAATTGAATGAAAGGCACTTCATGGGGGAACCCTGCCTGGGGTATCCAACACTCTAAGAACCCCTTCCAAAGTGGATTGTCTACCAGTGACAACCTCTGCCCCAACGCTTTGTATAGCTTTGGATAGGAATGATTTCCTTCCTTTGGATGATTGAATAATAGGTCTAGTTGAGGTGATACCTAGCCCCGAGAGGGGAGGCGGATGGCCAACAAAGTGAGAGCGGGAGCGTAAATTGTATTGGTGAGGAGGAGTCGTCCCTTTAGTGGAGGGAGGTGAAAGGGAGGATGGAGAGGGAGGGATAGATGGAGCAGTGGTGGCTATGGTGGGAGAAGACGATGCAAGAGTGTAGTGAATAGTAGAAGTGAAGATGGAAGATGATGGATTCATTAAAGAACTGTAAGGTAATGAAAAAGAGGATGAGAACAAAGGAATACTTGATTTTCTTGCGGCTTCAGCAACTGCTCGAGCTCTTGTCAGGGGCGGCGATGGTGTCATGTGAGCTCCAGCTGCTGCCCTTGGGGAACTGTTGTGCGTAGGGGCCTGAGGGGTTGAGACAGGGGTGTGCTCTGGAGGTGGCACAGATAGTCCCCTTGAAGTACTTGGGGCAAATGGAGGATCTGTCGGCCTCCTAATAAGCAGGCAATCCTTGTAAATGTGCCCTACCTTATGCCACCTTTTGCACCGAAATGGGACTCCTTCATAGTCCAGGATCTGTACCCGACAATAGTTCTTCCATTGGAGAGTAATTTTTTCCTCCAACCTCTCTCGTGCATCTAGGTACACTAGTATGCGGGCAAGTGTGTGATTATTTGTCTGCACGAAGGTCTTCTCGTGGTCTAGGTATGTGCCAAGCACATTTCCTATTCGAACGAAAACTTCTTCTAACCAATACTGTAAAGGAAGTCTAGGTAGTCGTACCCAGAGGGATCCTGCTCCAATCTGTTCCCGCTCCGATTTGAAAAGGGGACTCCATCTCTTGAGGAGGACCGAGGCCATTTCTATGTGCCAATACTTGGCAAGGACCAAGTCAGTATAATTTTCCTTTGCAAAGTGAAGAGCGAACCAGCCTTTGGGAAGTACCTACACCTCAGGTAATTCTTTAAGCATGCTTCCCCAGATTTCTTGCACCCAGAGGATTAGTCTGCCCACTGAGTAAGCCCAGCCTCGAACATGACCTACCAAAACACTGTTGGCCATTTTTGTAGCTTCCTCCATAGCAATCCCCTCCCCAAAACATATGGTAATGTCCTTTGTGGTGGCTTTCACGCATTTCATTTTCCTCTTACCTGTGCGAGGCGCAGATGGATGATCCAAGAGCAAATCTAGCGAGTCTGCTCCTTCTTGAGATAGGTGAGCCACTGATTTTACCTTAATAACAGGCGATCCAAAACACCTTGATGGGGAATTTTTCAAGATGGGTGGATTTTGCCCCTGAGAAGTTGGGGTTTCCTCAAGCTGAGCCAAATGCTGAGTCAAGGTCGACAGATGGAGGTGGTTGACCGGGGGATTCGACTCAAATGTGGGAGATGGCGTGAAAGAGCTGTGAGGAGGTTTAAGGTGTCAGGGGATAGTGGAGGGCAGTCGAGCGCGGGAGAGTCAATGGATAAAGAACTGAAAATGAGAGAAGAGGCACAATGCCCAGGGTAGTTTACCATCAGAACAGAAACAAACGACCCTGAAATGGAGGGATGAGGAGAAACAATAACCAGACGATTAGGGTTAGGGTTTCCGAAAATAACCTAGTCGGGAAATGGGTCGCGGAATAGTCCAGCTGTTCTATATCCATACCCTCCATATTCTCGCCCATACTGGAAACAGGTAACCACCAGCGGATGGAGACAGCTGCGAAGGGGACTGAACAGGTTAGTTGTTCGAGTGTCTGAGGTAAATCGGTTGAATTCTGCAGTAAAACGAGGGTTTTACCCTAACCCTCTATTAGGCCACCTAAATGCGCGCTGCCATCCTCTCATTTGAAACCATTTTCTTCATAAGTGAAATGGTTCTTAATTATGATATTTTTTGTATAATATGTATGAATTCCCAACAAATGTAATAGCTGTATGCGACCATATTTTGTTGCAAAATTTGAATTTGATGGAAGCACAACTGTTTTTGTTTCTTGGAAACAAATAATGTTAGTGTTCATTAGATCATAGTCAGCAAGAATATCTTCTAAATGCAATGAAAATCTATGGGTGTTCAATGGGCATATTGTCAAATTGTTTGTTGTTTTTGTTAGTCACAAACTATACTCGAGCTGGTAAGAAGCATTTTCTTTAAGTCTCTGTAACTCAACAACAACTTTGTGAGACAGACTAAAGTTTGTTTGTTCCAATTTGTTTATTATATACAAGCATTTGATATCTTTGACCTGTGAAAGTGTTGTATAGACAAGTTCATGTTGTCTAACTCCCTTTGGATCAAAAGCCAATCTATCCATTGTCAGACCTTGTGATTGAGGAATTGTTCGTGCATATGCCAATTGAACAAGAAATTGTTGTCTTGTGTAACTATTAATTTTTTTCATGGAATGCTTCTAGAAACTATGGCAATAGGTGTCCAAGTAGACATTATTCCATTTTTGAACAAATGGCACATTTTTGTTCATTGGATAATGCCAATTTTTGGGTTGGAAAATTCTATCCAAATGATACCATTTCCAGTTGTTGTTGATTTTCTAAAAATGCCTTCTGCACCATTGACCAAGCCATCTTTAATGTTGTAGTTTCCACCAATCAATTCAACGAGCATATTGTGTTTTAGCAGAACGACAATTGGTAATTGCATTTTTGTGTTGTTGTAACGATTTGTGTTCAATGTTTTCATTGCTTTGTCATTTACAATTAATGTTCTAGTTTTTGTATCGATGAGAGCCAATATCTTTTCATTGTGTTTTTGAACATCCTTGTTTAGATAGAATAGATATGGAAATGTCAAATCAAATGGTGGACATTTATAGCAATGGTTGTTCTAGTATGCAAGATCATCGCTAGTTTGTGTACAAGTTCTAATTATATTTAACACAAGCACAAATGCTTTGTTATCTTGTTGCATCATTTGTTTTAGTTTAAAAGTTTTGACATTCTCTCTCCAAAAAGGGTAAGGAGTAGTAGTTTATTTAAGACTTGGATGCTCGAATATCCAGCGATCATGGACATGTTGTGCCTGACATAGATCACCATAGAATATTATGTCAAGATTCCCGAACGGTGTAGCTGGTGTGTGCATTATTCCACGAAGTCACTTATCAATGTTTTTTTTTCTAAGTAATATTGATCTATTGATATGGTACAAAAAAGGTTACAGAGAGGCCTGGCCTCAGAGTTGTTGATCATCTGTCATCATAAAAATTTGAAACTATTTGTTTTGGACTGCCCCAACATAGGGGAAACCAGTCCAAGAAGCCTTATAGACTGCCCCCATTATGGGGGAAACCAGCCCATTGAACCAGAAAAAAACTATAGTCTAGTAGACCTTGGTTTTCCTTAAAAAGAAAGAGAGGATGCATTTCTAGAACCAAAAGACAGAGACGTATCCAAGAGACAGTGAGACCTATCCACCTGGCGGAGACTCAACTAGAAGACCGAGACACATCCATAACCACAAAACTGCAAAACAGTGAGACACATCCACCTGGAAGCAGGACGCATTTGCAAGACGTCATGTGTTAATCCGGTGGCTCCTCCTAAATCCGGCAGGAAAATTGATACCAGTCATCATCCTCTTCAGACACGCCTCGACCCTGAGCTGGTGGAGCCTCCTCAGTGCCTCTTGCGTCCATCTGCCTCTCACAAGTGTCATTATGCCTGCTACCTAATGCTTTCGTGTTGTTATGATTGTCATCCTCATCTGAAGAGTTGCCATCTTTAGCCTTGCCATGTAGAGCCTTTCTGTTTTCACTTTGTTTCTTGTTGCCCGGGATGCTGATCCCTTGGCTACCAGGTACCTCCCTGCTCTGCTTGTCCCCGTGACTAAACAGAGGAGCTTGCTTCGCAGACTCTTCCTCGAAGGAAATTGTGACAGTTGCAGTGATTGTAGGCCTATTTAAGGAACTACGGAAGTGAAATTGAGTGCTGTGAGGGGCGAGATACGGAGGAAGTGGGAAATCGACAAAGCGAACAACATTGTCCCTCCTACCTCTGCCACTTTGGGTATTCGAGTAACGATGAGTGGGGAAAATGAGCGGATTGGGCATCTCTGTGGTTGAGTCCAGGGAATCAGAGGTGGAGCTAGTCGAAGCCTGCGAGCAGATAAATCCTCCACAAGTTCCTCTGTGTCTACTGTGCATGCGATGCCTGAGGCAAGCCATGTCAGAATTGTAAGTTGTATTGACAGCAAAGGAGTTGGAGGTATGGCAACGTTGAGAGTGAGCAGGGGAGGTCGGGCCTCGGTCTAAAATACAATGACTGGAATGAGAAAAATGGAAACCATTACCAAGATCCAGGCAAGGAAGAATCAGGCAGCGATTGCCTGTTGCAGTGCGAATACATGGTTCAGCGGTTTGCGTAGAGCAGACACCATGGAGAAGAGGAGCATTAACAAAACGATCTGCAGGGGCCATGGCTATGAGGGAGGTGAATTTGTCATAGCTTTCAGAGTCATTAATTATCGCTTGCAATGTGTTATGAATTTGTCTAAGGTAAGCTCTTAGGACGATGTAGTTAGCCAGATGGCTCTCCATTCCGCTGGCGGTCCGTCTTGTCACCTTAATTACCATTGTTGACACCCGCATCCATGTGCACTTATCAATGTTATATAGCAACTGTGAACCAATTAATGATGCTTCACCTATGAGAAAATGTTTAAGTTGTGCATATTCCTTAGTTAGTATGTCAAGTGTGTCAGAGCTCAATGGCAACATGTTGCATGATGAAAGTGGCAAGTGCAAAGCTTATTGTACGGTGACACCATTAGCAATATATGTAACTTTGCCAATGAATGCACCTATGAGATCCGTTGTTTTTAGGGTCACTTTGAAGGTCTTTGTTGTAGTGGTGCATCAATGCGTGATAAAGTGCTTGTGTTGTTGTTGTTTTTCCCGTTCCTGCACCCCCTGTAATGAAGAAATAGATTGACTTTCATGGATTTTTTTTTCCATAAGGCTATTTGTTTTACTATACATTTTTGCTCTTCATTTAGTCTTCTTCTAATTTCATAATATGACCTTGTGTTTATAATATATGGATGTTTAATGCATAGATTAGTATTTTCATTTGAAGTTTGCATATTTTTGGATTCCATTTTTTGGATTAGATCATGTTGAATATCGTATTTTTCATTAGTGAAAGTGTTGCTATTGTTTTCTGGTGGGAGATTGAGTATAGATATTTCTTCATTTCTATATGTGACTATAGTGGAAGCAAGGTCAATGTCACCCCATGACAAAATTAGATGGTTGAAATGTTTTTCAGTAGCAGAAACAATGTCCTTTTTAGACAAGTATGCTTCAACCCATGTTTCATTAGATTGTTTTAGTGTGTATTTAGATTCTTTGTATGGGAGATAAAGCATCATTTTCTCTATGTAATGGTTTTCATGGGATTTTTGTTCATTGTAATGAATGAAACGTATGACACATGTGCGTTTTGTTTTCTTGATTGGTGTGTTTGTTCCTGAGTAGGAAGATGCATATTTTGCTAAGAAAATGTTTTCAAGTTCAATTGGATAGACAACATATTTGTTAATGATTGACATACATATAATATCTTCAGAGTTGTTTTGTTCATGGCATAAGAGAACAAGTATTTAAGCACATATATTCACTTTTCTCACGAGGGCTTCACCTAACGAACCTCCGACATAGAATGTGCATTCATGGCATACTAAATAATACCCTTAATTTGACTACATATTGGAAAATGCCTCTAAAATCACTTTATTTAAACCCTTACCAATACGTACCCAATACACCTTCCTAATTTAAAAAGCCTCCAATTTCACTAGATATTGTAGGTATCCATTTTTTCATTAACATTTTTTATACCCCTTTATATTTATATCCATTTATTTTCATTAACAATGGTAAGCAGATTCTACATCTAGAATGAATAACCTAAATACTGGGTAGCTGAAAACTTGAAAGTTTCAATAAAAAAGGTAGATACAAGTTGGTTGATTTACAAATATATATTGTGGAAATTTTGAATGGAAAATACATAGATCTAAAATCTCAATTGCATCTATCTTCTATTAAATACTTAAAAAGATACACTACAATAGTTTAAAACAAAACCTCGATAACCAACACAATGGCACACCTCTCATCTCGTTTATAGCATAGGAAGCAAAGAGAAACTACAATGAATATGGACACATGCAAAAGGATACTTAGTTGTACTTTTTCAAATCATTTCCCTAACCTAATCGCCTAGTGCACCATAGTTGCATGTAAGAGTGCCAAGTAAGTGTGTCTCCATCAAAAGATGAATTGGAGCATGCAAGTATGAATCCCTTCCTTGAGATTTGCGTTCTCTACCTAAGATGGGAATTTCTCATGAATAAGTATTCTAATTGACTAGGGATATGCACCCTTTTAGTAAGAATAAATCATGCATGCTAAAAATAACAAAATAAAAGCTCTAATAATAGAAAAATTGTATCCAAAACTAAAATTGCTAAATTTGAAAAACATCTAAACTGGAATTAACTGAAGATGTGATATGTGTTCCCTTAGCATGCATGCACCCTCTTCCAAACAATAGTCTATTTCACTATCTCTTGTGGCATGCATGTGCCCTCTACCAAGCAATAGTTTATATCACTGCCTCCTTGAATTTCATTCAACCTGTTCATCATTGATGTAAGGAAAGGGTGCGATATCTATTGTCTTCTCTACTACCCCATCATTAGCAGGATCACTAACTAAGAAACATGTAAAATATACTAACACATGCATTACACATATATCATAGAGGTATTAGTAATGTTATGCATGTTTGTTCTGGAGCAAGGTTGCTTGGGAGTGGGAGCGAAAGTGGGAAGTGGGAGAGGGAGTGACATTTTCAAAAGCTCCAGGGTCATGAGCGATTTGGGAGTGAATTTTATATAATATATATTTTGATGCATATATGTCAACAAAATAATGTAGAAAGATGAATTTGTGATTAAAAAAAAAAAAAAAAAAAACACGTAAAAACATGGATTAAACCATGTAACATCATTCATCTAGTAGTTATAATCTTCATCAATCATAGAGCCACATATTACATGTTCTCATCTATATAGCATGTAAGGGTGCACATAACCAAAGTAGCATCGAGTGACATCCATCTATGAACCGAAAATACATCAACTAATAGGCTCCAGATGGCCTCTAACATCCAAAAAAAACGTGCTACATTAAATACCTACATATCATCAAAACCATTGCCTATCTTGGGATCTTTGTCATTAATATCACCCGCTAAGAATTAACATAAGTTAGAAAAAACGTAGCATGTCATGTCAAGATTTTGTTTGAGTTATGGGTACATTTTTAGTAGGGTCATGATAGAGGAGTTCAACAACAGATGTCACTAGCATCAAAGTACATACAGGGCTTAGTGTTCTTGATTAAATGTGAGTTCCATACCCTAGTACATGACAAAATCTAATGGAAACATTGCAATCCTCCCAATCCTGAAATCTTGAAAAGCTGATAAGTCCGTTGGATTTTGAGTGAGATATAAAATTCTATTTTCTCCATATGAAATCTAATGAGGTTGGAACCAATCTCAAACATCCTGAGTCATTTCATGGTAATGTTAAAAATTTAAGTAAAATGATGAAAATGAAAGATAAAGGAGAATGTCACTTTTACTTTAAGAATTTAACATTACCATGAATTTCATATCAATGCTAGGGCCATAGGCTTGAATATTAGGCTACTATGGACATAATATTACCAAAGTGTTTTATTTCTCTCTCCCACTCTCAATACTCCCACAATACTCCTGAACCTCTATTTCTCCAGCCCACTTAATTTTTAGACTCCGCATGACCAATTTACTGTATAAATAATACCTTATAATACACATATTGTTATACAGCATATAAAAACGCTTTCCCTCCGTAATATATGCTCAATATATTATTTCATTTTTTCCTCATTTTTTATGCCCCAATATAATGCATGTGGTATGGTATTGCTTTGTTAGTGAAGGCCCCATGGTTTTTTTGCAGGAGTAGTGACGAAAATTGTTTTCCTAGATGATGAGTACAAAGGCAATGATAGCATAATATGAACCACTTACCTACTTGACATTTGTTATAAATTTAACAATGTGTTTCCAAATTTACGAATAGTTTCAAATTTACTATCATCATTTGACAAACAATCTTCCCATATTTGTCTAAAGGAAGACGTCAATGTGCAATCCATTTTTGTCATATAACAGCTAAAATAAGATGTTGTAGCAAATGAATCTAAGATTAATTGTGCATCTGTGTTTGCCTGCCATAATCCTGAGATTTTCTTTGCAAATGAATTAATCTAGATATCACAAGCATTTCTCTTTAACAATACTGTAGGTCGAACAATACAAGAGTGAAGAAGCAATATATATTCCTTGTTTGTAATACCAAGATTGGCCAAGAAAACATTAAATGTCACATTTTTTGAGTAAATTTTGTTGTGTAAAAAGGAAGACAATTTTTTTATTTTTATTTTTATTTTTATTTTTATTTTATTTTTATTTTATTTTTATTTTTTTTTTGGCATTGGCACTATTGTATAAAGGTTCTGAGACACAGGTTTGATCCATTGATGGAAAAGGGAAACCAAATCTACAATTGGAATGTTTGTTTTCTTTACAAGTTTTTGTATGATGGTGGGTCTGTCTTTGAATAATTTGATCTGGTAACATTGTTGAGTCATATGTCAAATGGAAATCATTGAAAGAAATAATATTTCTTTCAGGGGAATGTTTATATACTGGTGCATCTTTAATCCAAAACAACACATGGTCATGTTTTGTGCCTTTGCTTTGGAACTCTGTGATAAAAAAGTAATCTTGCACTTGTCCAAAGAATTCATTGTTTTTGTGATCAAGCCACATAGTGCTAACATTCTATGTCTATAATATCGGCTACAAGTGACTGGGTGACTTTTGATCAATGTGCCAATGCATTCACTAGAGCCATTGTTGATGCAACTCATTGGATTGCTTGGATTTTGTTTTTTTAATGCATTTGTCAATGGATCCCATAGATTCTCAACACTAGTAAATGTCACAAAAAAGTTGGTGGGACAAGCTAGCATATCATTGTGAAAATTTATTTTCACATGTTTTCAAAGTAATCAAGAGATGTGTGAATGTTTTTGAAACATTTATAAGCAATTGTTGATTGCAATATTTTTTGCAGGTTGTTTTGGTATTTGACATCTTTTGCAACTAGTTATTTTCCTTTTAGTTCTCCTTTGTGAATGGAAATCCAAGTCGAGCTAGAAACTTGATTTATCAATATACAAATTTCTTTGAAAAAATATTTGTAATGTATGTTGAAAAATCTTCAGACTTGTGCTACAGTTCCCATTGTGTGATTTGTTGATGTGAAAATCGGTTCATGATATTGACAAGTCAACCATAGCCATAAAATAATGTTGGGAAGTTAAGTTCTTCAGAGAACTTGTCTTGAAAAATACCTAGTGGACGAAATTCTTCAGAAGGTGCAATTTGTATTATCTTTGTGTCAATATCATGGATTAGTTGGCCCCCTGAATATCCATGTATAAGTTTTTTTTACTCTCGCTAGAAATCGTCATTAGGATCTGGTGGATCTTGTTCTTCAATATCTACAACAATATTGTCAAGATTTTGTCTACATTGTTCAAAATGCTTTTTCCATTTATTGTTGATTATTATTTTCTCATTTTTATAAAGTGTTGTGTTGCATAGGTCATTCAAAGCAAGCATGAATTTATTTGGTCTAGCAATGCCAGCTAGATATGCATTTTTGTATGTTGTTTTTCTTTTTAGCATTATTGCAACTCCCATAGAATCATCAATATTTCTAGGAAGGGCAGTATGTACTTTGTTCAAATTGGAAGGGACATTTATGATTATGCATGTCAGTCCCATTTGTGATTTTTTGTAGCCAAGTTGTCTTATTTGGGCAAACGTCATTCTTGGTGCTACCAATCTCTCCTCCAAGGTTGTTATTATGCAACACAACAATTTTTGGTTTTGCTAAATATGTATAGGTGTTGCTAATCTAGGCAACTTTACATTGAGCAATGTAGAATTACAAGATCTACAAATTTTCTCATCAATTTTTATTTCGTTGACTTAAATTGCAGCTGTGAGGCCATAGTAAGATGACAAGCTGCTTTTGTTGATGAGACACATTTCTTTTTCAAAAATTTGCAATGTCTCACAAATATTTCACACATGTGTAGGTGTGTCTTAAATTGATTGTAAATATTTCTCAATTGCTTTAATTGATTGTGAATGCTTTTTTTGTTCTTGCAATAATATTGCACCAGATGATCGTACTGCATCTTTCAATTGATGCAAGCAGCTACGTTGATTGTTGGATTTATTAGAAAGGTCAAAGTTTGTTGTGTTGTGTTAGAGTCAGTATAGTCATACCTCCTTCAGAGATCAAAAACTCTTTGTCGCATTTCATTTTTAGGTGTCTCATTCATCCGGTCAGTTGCATTCCATTAGAAGCATCGATTTTCTGACGGATGGTTCTTGTGTTTCAACTTCCCTCATGTCATGTATCTGCTGGTTCGTGTCTGATCATCAAAGTTCATCAAAATCAATTTTACAGTCATTCATAGTCATGGATGGTTTCTTGGTCAGCAAAGAGTCATTTTAGTCATTAGGTCTAGGGTTTTGTTTTTTAAAGTGTCCAATAATGCCAACAGACACATGAGGGAGGTTTCATAATAAGTTTTCATCGCAATCTTTGATCATGACTTTTCTTCAAAACTTTGTTTTGAAGAAAATCGTCATTTTGTTCTTTGTAATAAATTGCCATGTATATTTTCAAGGTTTTTCAGTTGTCAAAAATCTTCAGGCGTAGCTCTGGTCCTTAGTGCATTTTAACACGGGCGCGACGCATTGGTGAGGCGCGGCGCATTGGGCTGGCCGCGCGGTACATACAAACAGAGGGTTCAAAAATTTCTTGAACTTGCCCAAATCACTCAAATCACCCAAAAATGCATGGATTTGTCAGGTAGAGCCTCCATTATCATTTTCTATCCAAGTTGGGTGCCTACTTCATGATGCTTGTTTCATGGTGATTGCTTAAAGAAGTTGAACCCTATCATTTCAAGTTCCTCCAACAAAAATTGCTGCCTAGGGTTTTGATGACTATTTTACCACCAAGTTTACTCCCTTATCCCTTTTTCATTGATTCCCTTATTCCTTAAGTTCCACTACCCCCTTAAATCACATACCTCTAATCCCGAGTTCCTTTTCCCAAAATCCCAAATGCACCAAACCCTAGTCTCATACTTAAAATTACCAAACCCTAATGGCTATCCCAAGAGATTCATGTCACCATTCGGCAGAATGTACCATCATTCAGAGGATTGTCATTATCATGCCAAGTTCCACTGGGTCATTTTATGCCTTGTTCATGCTTCAGTTGTGCCTAGGTAAGGTTCATTTCCCTCTCCTAGGGTTTTGGAGGTAATTTCTCTTGGATGGTCAAATAATCAATAAAACTTGTATCTTGATGTTCATATACCTTCCCCTATCCATACTATACCTTATTAAACACTTCCCATCACTAAAATCCCCCAAATTCCTCATTTTCGCACAAACCCTAGTTTCTTGCTACAACTTAGCAATTTTCTAGGCTAGGCCTGTGTTTTTCCTTTTTGGACCCCTTCCCCTCACTCAATATTTGACATTTCAATTTCTCCTGCTTCCTAACGTCCCTCCCTACTTCCCAAAATTTTCTCAAGAATTTAGAAGCCCCTTATCCCCTTCATTTCTCTTCATTTCGACAAATCCCCTGTTTCAGACATCGGGGTAAGTTTTACTCAAATGATGTTTCTGAGCAAGGAAAGATGAATTAGGAAAAACTGAGAGAATTTTTTGTTCAAAATAGGCCAAGGAATAAAAACCTCCTTCACTTTTTACACTTGTGTCATGGTTTTAGAGAAATGTCAAAAATACAGTCGCCTCGGGAGAATTGATGCACCTCTGAAGTGACCTTGGGAAAATCAAGTTTTCTCCTAGATTGGTTGCAAATGACTTTATTGATGAGTCAAATGATAAATAGACACAAATATCTTTCGAATGAGATATCATGAGCTTAATTTGGAGTTGAGGAACACCTTCAAAAGTGGACTACAACAGCACTCTGCCTTGAGGCAGCCTCATTTGGCACATTTTGACCAGTATTGAGAGATTTGATTTTTTATAGGGTAAATGAACTTCAAATTAAAAACTTATACTTGTGTTGGAAAGTAGACTCAAATACCTTTCCAACGAGCTATCCTGCACCAAATTTGGACACCGGAAAGGCCTTCAAAACGGGTCTACAAAAAGGCGATACGCACAGAAATTCTTAACATAGGGTTTTCCTCCCTATGCGTCGCGCCACGTGGCGCTCGCTTTTGCTAGAGAGCTCCAAATTACAAAAAATTTACATTTCTGGATTTGGCATGTAAAATTGTGGTTGCTTGTTCATGGCCAATAACTTTGGGCAAGTTTTGAACCCTCATAGAGGTCAAAAACACTCAAAAAATGACCTCATTGCCCCTATTTTGACACACAAGAAGCAGTCTTGGGAGATTGGATATTTGTAGGGGCAAATGGACACTAAATTCAGAAATTCCACTTGGGTTAGAAAGTAGATAGGCAGGGCTTTCCAACGAGCTATCATGAACTCAATTTGAACTTTGGGAAGTGCGTCAAAATCAGCTCCAAAGTGGCACGATGCATAGAGAATTTGGGAGCGACGCATAGAGAAATTTGGCCTCATTTTCACTCTTCAGCTCAAAAATTCGCCCAGCTTTGACTAGTTTTACTTTTTGATGTAACTATTGATCTACTATGTTTTAATTTGATGACCAAGATGTAATATTGGAACATTTTTACTTGTTCTAGAGGATTCATTCACTAAAAAGTGAAAATTAAATGAATGAATCAGTTTCCTAACATATATAGGCAAGTTGTTTGATTGCCTAGATTTCAGTTCCTTGTTTAGAATTGGTTCAAACAGCTCCTAGAATGATGAGCTCGACCCGTAGAGGCAAGGGAAAGGGTTTGGCTTGTCTATATTATGTAATTTCTAAGTCATTTTCATGGTTGGACACTTGGGATTGCTTGGCACATCATTGTGCATTTTATCTCTGCATTTTTGGCAAAGGAAAGACCAGGTTTTGCAGCACTTGTTGGGATCCATGTGGCTCTGTGTTTTGATTGTGTTTTTCTCTATGTAATTTTAAGTTCACTGATGTTTATGTGTATCATTTTCCCTTCTCTTTGCTTCTGAAATTAAACAAATGAGTGATTAAGGTAGAATCCATTGGACTGATGTGCTTTGCCTTGAAATTTTGTTTAATTTTCAATGTTTTCATCTGTTTGAGGAGGACTCTTGAGACCCTCTTGCCCTCCTTAGCTCCTCACTAGTCTGATACATCCATTCATTCAATCTAAAGCATCAAAATGATTGCCTTCATTTCCCCAATCAGAACTCTGCAAAAACTAGGCCTCATCCCCGGACCCAAATTTGCCTCTCCCATTTTCCAACTCAAAACCCCCAAAAACTCAAGTCAAATCCTTGCACTTCATACCTAGCCTAATATTAGTTGTTAAATCAGTCATCTCAAGCCCATATGATTATCTTTTGCTGAGATTGACCTAGAGAGAGCCCTCTCCTGTCCTTGTAGGGCTAGCTACGAGGCTGAGCGTGGTTTGATGTGGACTTAGAAGCTTACCTTTTCAGCCTGAGGTAAATCTAGGCTCTAACACGTTGATCATCTAATGATGAGGAAAAATAAATGTGACCTAATACTGAAAAACGTTTAGATAGCTCAACAAGTTTTGTTTTCATCGACATTTTATCAGTAATTATTTGGCAATCTGCTTCAAAATAGCCTGTAGAACCAGTGGTTTTTTCTTATGTAAGTTGACTAAATTTAGTACATGAAAACACATTGGAAATTGCTTTTCCCCAGATTGGTTGAACATGTGTTTTTGTGACACTAGTCTCATAGGCATTGCATGCATTTTAAACTTGTAGGAGTGCATGAAAATGTGCATGTGATGTTGAAATTGGCACATGCATAAGATAGAGGGTTTTGGATGAAGTCTTTGATGAGTAGAATTGCAAGGAAATATTTATGATGTTTGCATTTCAAATGTAGATATTAGCATTAAGTATTTTAGATATCCATTGCATTTCAAAGGCTCTTCCTTCTATATATCCATCTGCATATGACATTGGCAAGTTTATAATATAACTTTGCTAATCATTGAAACATTGCTTTTGTCGAACTAGTTTTGCATTAAGGTGTTTTTGCAAGCATGCTTAGCTCTTCTATCATTTTGACTGTAGCAATTGTGGAAAGTATGTGCAATTGTTTTTCTCATTGCAAACATGTCAAACCATGGCACAAATGTATAGATTGAACTAAACAACAAGTTGTCATGACAGTCATTGGAAATGTTGCTATGTATAAAAATTCCTTGTTCTAATAAGGATTGTTTAATGGACAACATGTCAAATTACAAAACAGAGCACTGCTCTACAACAATGCACAAAGAAATTGACCTAGAAACTAGAGAAAAATGTTTTTTGTGCAATATAGTAGTAGTTGTTCAAAGTGGCCACATATAGGATTATGGTTATGCAACAAAATATTGAATTGATAGCCACGAAAATGTTGGTTGAAACAAATAAAGTGTTGCACATTTGTTAATAAGCAAACATTTACTGGACTTGGAAACCAATTAGAAAACCATTTGATGCAAAAGACGTCACCCCATAAGCTAACTCTTGAATAAGTAGAAGCAGAAGCAGGTGTGGCCAATCCTTCCAAATATGTTTCGACACTAGTAACCTAGTGAAGATCTTCAAGGTATTCAGAAATTAATTCAGTATGTAGTGATTGCAAAGCAACAACATGTTTGCTAGCTAGAAATTGTCAGAAATGAGTCACAACTCCTTGTCGTATTTCAATTGATGTACAACAAAAATGAAGGAGGACAACAAATGAGTCAAAAAGATAATCTCCTGGGTTATAAAAGAAGTGATTCAACCTATATAGGTGAAATTTGGATAATTTGTGATCAATTTCTTAGAAATCCAACTCCTATAATGCAAAATCATTTTTTGTCGCCATAAATCTCATTGACCAGACATGGGAAGCTATATAATTCAAAATTTTTGCAAAGTCCAAAAAGCACAATTTACTTTAAATATTGAACTAACAAGTTCTATTAAAGAGGATTATGGAACTTGTTATGTAAGATGCAATTTTTTGGTTTTGTTTTTTATTTCTTTTGTGACAATTAAACAATTCTGAGTAGTTTTCTCTACCACAAAGCACATGAAGAACAAGCTATAAGTAAATAAAAACAGTTTGTATTGTTTGCATATGTTTTTTTTTGTAAGCTTGGTGGCTCATTTCTATTAATTTTCATAAATAAGGCAGGCTACATCCATATCTCCATGAGTTAGGTGGCCTTAAACTGCTTGCTGGGAAACTAGGTCTATTGGTCACCTATCTGCAAAATAAGCCATCCATAAACACGAAACTATAAGTTTGTCTAGCCATGCCATATACTCCTAAGAGTCTTTGTACTTCCTATGCGCTAGATAATTGTAAACATAACTGCTAATAAGTCTATAAATATATAAAAGCATTCAAAAAAATAATCTGGGGTGCATTTTCATTGTTCATCATCACCAGAGTCAATTGGAGCGAGGTCCTTCGCAATAGAACCAGGAAGCTCTGAGTGCGGAATGCACGAGATATGTTGCCCGATCCATCTCAGCCTTCCACTCTACTCCTACAACTGAAAATGGATTTTTTCCAATTCCTTCATAAACTTCAACTTCTTTGAATTTCCCCGAGGACCTGCACGTTGGTATGGAGGTGATTGTGCACGCTGGTCTGGAGGGGATTGTTCCGTGGCCTTCGCCAGGACGCTTTTGATTATCCAAAATAGACGAATGGTTTGTTGATACTAGGTTACTCTCCCTCTTGTATGACCTAGGTCTGGTGCTACCTCTTGCCACTCTTCTAGGTCCAACTCAAAATCTTCCTCTGCTTGGCAGATTTCCTCCTCCTACTATGCAATTAGTCACTTTATCGGATTTGAGTTGCTGACATGGTAGGCTTGAGCTGCTTCATCAATGATGCGTGATACCACCTTGCACCCACAAACCCTCCCTGTCACCCTGCTAGAAGAGCTGGGCAGGCTGCTCGGGGCCAGGGAAACCTTCCTTTGCCTCCCATGACCTTTGTTTCCCCCTCCATTGTTTCTTACCCTCTTCACTCAAACCATGCTTCTTCCTTGGTCTGTCGAATTCTCTTCTCCTCCCCGTTCTTTCAGCTTTACTCTTGCCCAGGGTCGCGGGATGGGAACTCGACACAACTCGTGGTCTCGTCCCTTTGGAAGACCTGCTACAAAGTCAATGAATACCAAAAAAGTAAGAATCTCCTTCCAGTTTCTGTTATGGATTGAATACCAACACATGATTCTTGTGTCCTCTTGATTACCAGCCTTCCCCTGCCCAATGTAGGGTTGGACTAGACAGAATAGATCCATACCAACAATCGTCATATCATTCATCATATGGTTACAATTTCCAGCAGAATTCAAACTAATCGACCAAGCACTTTTACTATGACTGAAGTGGATTACAAGTTTTCTGCGGGGCTTAGTCCCTATCCCCCTAAACCCTTTGCATAACAACCCCTTATTAGGTGTTTGGGCTCTAGAATTTGGACCCAAATTGAGCAAGTTCAATTTCTCTTTCTCCTTAGAATCCCAAATCGCCCCCCCATCTCTGAACTGGTTGCCACTCACACCAAGGAGCCCAACCCAAGGAGAATCCCGCCAGAGTCTCAGTCTAACTCTGCAGAAACCCCCTCTATCCACTCTGTCAGCCCCATTGGAGGGTGATGCTCATCTTCCCTCCTTTCGACTTCTTCTATCCTGCATGGCCCCATCCGCGACAAGAAAATTCCAAATTTCACATACACCGAGACAAGCAATACAATTTTCGCTGGCCCTCCTAGGTACCTGACGAGATCGTGCCTCTAACTACTCAAAAACCCATTACCCCCAGTCCTAACACAGATAAGTTCTCATCAGACAGTTGCCTACTCATATCCATTTTAACTTAATTAGTAGGGTACAGACTAAATACATACCAGAGAGAGCTCCCAAGGTTTGCAGAAGACGTCTTTTTCCGGCAGCAAGAGACCCCCAGGACTATGATCACCCAGAAAACGTTCCACCATCACATGATCTTTCTTACCCAAACTGCTCGCATACACTTTTGAAATGAACCTCTACCCACTCTAGATGGCCTTAACTCCTCCCAGCTCGCATGCATTAACTGCCACATGCTCGCCGCCACCTTTCCAATTGATGGTTGCATGTGGAGGGTGGTGGGAACCTTACTCATTTCCTTCATGGCCTCGTACATCCCATTAATTATTTCTCACACCTCGATCGGGGGATTGTTTGCATATGCTCAAATACTAGGAAACAAGGGAAAAAAAGCTAGAGAGCCAATATGCTATCTTAAAACTTTATTGTTCTTTTTTGCAATGATATGTTAGGCAGTGAATTCATTGGATATATAAAAAATATTGAAGGTTATATAGATTCAAAATATGTTATTATGAATTATCTAGGATAAAATATTTCCAAAATAAAACAAGTTTAAAATTTTTCTAATGACAACATACCACACATGAGGCAAAAAAAAAAACCTAAAGAGCCAATCCCCTATCTTAAAACTCTATTGCTCTTATTTGCAATGATATGTTAGGCAATGAAGTCATTTGATTTGCAAAAAATAAGTAGATTATTTAGATTCAAGATATGTTATTATGAATTATCTAGGAAAAATTATTTTCACCATAAAACAAGTTTACAATTTTCTAATGACAATATACCAGACATGACAAAATCAACAAATGTATTTAGTCGTGTAACTAAAGGTTCACTATTTTCAAATAGTTGCTTTTGCATGTCTGTACATTCAAACAAACAAATAAAAATTTAATTGATTTTAGTTAAACAAGTCTAACTTTCTCATTGTTGGTTTCTTATTGAGCTTTTATTAATTCCAAGTGTCAAAACCAAAATAATCAATGCGATATTCACCTACATATGTACATGGAGTAGAAGCATGAGCTTTGGTCCATTAACAAATCTACCTTTTAAACTTTACAAGTAGGTATGTGTTGTGCCCTAGAACTACCTGTCTTCTACATACTTTCCTAGACCTTTTTTCCCTCACCCGTGCCTCATAAGCTATCAAAGATCATTATATATTGATTCTAAGAGTGCATTTAAGTGGTTTTCTAACTATATTTTTGTATTTTCTATTTGACTTAGATTTTTCTCATCAGCTGCGGAATGCAGCCACTTTCCTAATGCCGACTCGTGATTCTGCAGTTGTTTTTATTGATCTATAGGTTACAGGTGTCGACAAGTAAAACGAGGCACGTGGGCAATTCAAGAATGATCTGGACATGGACCAGGTCCTATCTGTTCAACCGAATTCGTAAAGGAAAGCATTGGTCAAACGATGGTCAAATGAGGAGTTCTACAACAAACATGTCCCTGTTTTCCGCACGTGAAAGGTTCGAGAACGTTCCTAGATCCGTGGATCCATTTTGACAGCTGTAGACTGCCTCCACGACGCAAATCCAACATCCATCTTTTGTAGATTGAATGATCATGGCAACCAAGACGCTAAGCTCATGGGTTCTGTCTTTTTACGTGTCCTCTGCTGAAGGTGTTTCATAGGAAAAATAGTTATGTAATTTCCTCTATAAATAACGCATTTGCAAATGCATGTAGCTAGTTTTTGGAGATAGTGTTGCTGTAGTTTATATACTGTTGCCGTAACATTAGTTTTGTTATTGTAACGAGAGGATACTTCCTATGTTTTGCAATATAAAAAGACTCTGTTTCTTATGACTGTGTGAGAGTAATTTTGGATTGACAACGTATTAACCAAGGCCGTGCAGAGGGCCCCTGTTGGATGAGGTTTTGTTTCTTTATTTTTGTAAAGACTTCATGTATTGTTTTCTGATTTTCATTATAGATATTTCATAGCTTGTTCACCTTTATATATTTCATAATTCAATTATGGTGTTAATGTTTCATTCATGTACATGATTTTTCGGCATTGTATTTTTTTTCTAACACTGATCAGTGTGTAGGTTATGCTCGAGCGTTTTCATATAATTTTTGCAATAAATAGTGACATGAGATTGGCCTCTCTGTTGACTTTGTTTCTTTTTAGCTTTTCAATTTCAGTTATGCTTTGATTTCAGTCTTATTCATTCGCTGTTGTTAGTTAGTTTAGATATCAAATTCTTCATGTCATTTAACGTTATCTCCAGAGCCATGGCTTAACCCCGAAAAGCTACTTGGCGAGCTATCGGATTATGAGTGAGGTGATTTGATTTTACTTTCATTTCTGCAACTAGATATCAGGTTCTTCATGACATTTGACGTTATCTCCAGAGCCATGGCTTAACCCTGAAAAGCTACTTGGCGAGCTATCGAATTATGAGTGAAGTGATTTGATTTTACTTTCATTTCTGCAATTAGATATCAGGTTCTTCATGTTATTGACGTTATCTCCAGAGCCATGGCTTAACCCTGAAAAGCTACTTGGCGAGCTATCAGATTATAAGTGAAGTGACTTGATTTTACTTTCATTTGCAAGTAGGTAATTTAGATATCAATTCTTCATGTTATTTGACGTTATCTCCAGAGCCATGGCTTAACCTCGAAAAGCTACTTGACGAGCTATCGGATTATAAGTGAAGTCAGTTGATCTTGCTTTTATTAGTTTGCAATTTTTGGTTTGTTTGAGTGCAATAGTTTAACTTTTATTTTTGTATTTAGATGAGCAGCAGAGACAATGATTTCATGATCAGTAGTTCATCATTTGTTTGATTTGAATAGTTGCACATTTACATTCCTGGTCAAGTACCAATTTTATCACTAGTATGTTTTGAGATACTTTGAAGTGTTAAGCTCTAGAAGTTATCATAAGGGACATAATTGTCTTAAATTTATATCCATACTTTCCTTCTAAAGAATTCTTAAAACTTAGGAATAGGATTTCCATTCGCATTAGGAGACAAACAAATACAAAACCCAAAAACAAAATAAAATTGAAAACAATAAAAAGTAAGAAAGAGGTTGTCTTGCACATATAGTGCGCCACACTTCATCAGTTTATGACTCCCAGATTGATAATTAATGTAGCAATTTAGGACATACTAAATTGACTAAACATTTTGGCGCCGTTGCCGGGGAAGTGTAACTAGGTAGCTGATCTCTTACATAAAAAAAAAGAAGGGAAAAATTGATAACTTCTTGAAGTATGCTCTCCTCTTGCACCTAGTGTGATCTGGAGGATAAGAAAAGAGAGTTATTAGTTCAATAATTTCTTGAGTATGCTCTCTTCTTACACCTAGTGTGATCTGGAAGATCAGAAAGAGAATTATTAGCCCGACTAAAAAAAAAATTATAAAAAAAAATGACATGCATAGAGCAAGAGATTCTAGGGAAAGGTTCATAGCTAGGGTTAAAAGTTAGATTTTCACAACTCGAGCTACTTCAAGGCATAGACAAGATACACCTCCATCCTAGACTCATATTCCCAGCCTTAGGATTCCTGGAATTCAAGGGGCAGCAGCTAAATTAGAAGATTCTCCCATACTATCTACTAAATCTGATCTAGGAGAAGAACCTTTCTTCACTTCTATAGGGGAACATATTGTAATCAAAGAAGTAGAATCACCTAAAGAAGAAGGAAAGGGAGAAACTCTCTCGTTAGCCATTAATAGAAGAACCAGAAGACTCTGAGGAAACTACCATGATAGAAGAAGTAGTAGATGGATTTGGAGGAGGGGGAAGAGGTAGAGGAAGAGGAAATAATGGAGGTAACAATGGAGGAGGTAGAGGTAATAATGGGGGAAATAGGGAAGGAGATAACTCATTTGGATTCCCTATAGTCGATGAGGAAATTCATATAACAATGAAAAATATTTCACCATCTGTCCTCCCAAACTTTTATGGTTGCAAAGTGAGGATCCTGAAACATTTCTATTCAAGTTTGAAGTCTTGTGCCAAGCCTATGACTATATGGAAGACTCTAAAAAACTCAAACTATTTCCTTCAAGATTGAAAGGAGCTTCTTTGAAATGGTTCATGGGATGAGTCACTCAATCTATTAGGACTTGGAATGATATGAAACAAACATTTTTGGATAGATACTTGGATTATTGTATGCCCACCAATCATAAGGATGAGGTATTCAAAATGATGCAAAAAGAAGATGAGAACTTGGAGGATTTATTGGGAAGATTTCAATACAACTTAAAGAGAGCTAAAATGAGTAATTTAGATGAGGAAACCTTGAAAGCCCTTCTATTGAAAGCCATTAGAGATGAATGGATAGATATTTTAAACATGATGGGGAAGGGAGACATTTCTCAACTTCCACTCCATGACATAGCAGAACTATGTGTCCATCTCTCAAGGGGAAAATCTAAAACTGGAAAAGGGCTGAGAGATCCTTTTCTTATTAGAGCAAACAAATCTGCAACTAGATCAGTAAGTAGGGCAGAGATTGGCAATATGAATGATGAGTTCAAAACTGATATTCTAGGGAGCCTTAGTGAACAACTAGACACCCTTAAAATTCAAAACAAGCAGAAAGCGGAAGCTGATGCCTTGGCTATCTTTTGCCCAAAATGTAGAAAGAAACATGCTCTAAGGGAATGCCCCTTGGATGCAAAAGTTGTAGAAACATGTACGATTTGCTCAGAAAGTCATGAGACCAAGGATTGTCCTTCAATTCCTGGGCTCAAAGTTGTCTTTCAGGAAGATCCAAATTCAGTAGAGTCCCTTTGTTTTGTTTCAAGAAGACCTTTGCAGGGGCAACAAAACCAAGGATTTAACAATCCTATGAATTTTCAGCTCCCGCTAAATTGGAATTCTTGGCAACAACCTTGGCCCCAACCTCAAAATTCATACCAATTATGGGCACAAGGGATGCAAAATCCTTATGGGAGATTTGCTCAATTTTATCAATATCCTCCATCTTTTCAAAATCAACAAAATCCACAACTTCCAAATTAAAACCCACAACTTTCATTTCCATTTCCACAACAACAACCTCCTCAAAAAAATCCAAATTCTCAACTCTTGCTTCCATTTCAATAAAATACAAATCAACTACCAGCCCAGCCATTACCATATCCCAACAACAAAAACCCTCAGAATGCTTACATGGTAGAAGGACAACAATTTCCTACCTATATGATTATTCCTCTTAATGATGTTCAACTCAGATCTAGTAGAATTTTAGAAAAACCTTGTATAGATGTTCAAGAGTAAGATACCTCTGAGGAGGAGTCTCTTAAAGTCAATAAAGGTTCTAAGGAAGCATCTCTTCAAAACCCAATCATTCAAAAAGAAAAAGAGTTAAACCCCACAACTCCTATAGTTGAGCAACCTGCATCTTCATCCACACCTCCTTTTCCTGAAAGGTTACAAATTGACAAAGGAGTGGAAAAACAAATCTTGTTGCCTGACTATGAATTTCTAGATGAATTGAAGAATGTCTGTATCAAGATTCCCTTGTTACAAGCCATTAAAGAAATTCCTATTCTAGCAAAGACAATAAAGGAGTTAAGTCTTAAAAGACCAGGTAGGAAACCAAGAGATACAAAAAGAATCCACCTGATAGGAAAAATTGCAGATATCATGATGGGAAAAATTACCATGAAGAAATATGTAGATCCAAGTAGTCCAATTGTCAAGACACATATAAATGGGATGGAAATTCCAAATACTTTGATTGACATAGGGGGTGCTATAAACATTATGAGTAGACAGACTGTGGAACATCTTAAACTTCCTAATCTTCTTTTTACACCCACCTTACTGCAACTTGCAGATAGATCAATAATCAAACCAGATGGTGTATTAGAAGATATTTCAGTCTCCTTAGATTCTTGGGAATATCTAGTAGACTTCATGATTTTGACTCCCAAGAGTAATTTAGGAGGGCACCCACTCATTTTAGGAAGACCTTGGCTAGCCACAGCTGATGCTTTCATTAGCTGTAGATCTGGGGATATGTACATTTCTGATGGTAGTTCGACAAAGAAAATCAATTTGTATCCTCTAGAAAAAGCAATTACAGAAGTAGGAGACAATGAATGGGTCAATGATGAAGATATTATACAACCTATCTTTACTATCTTTGAAATTAGTGAAGATAGTCAAATTTTGAACACATTAGAAAATTTTGAAACATCTTCAGAATATGAACACACACAATTCCAGTTAGATTCTGATATTGAAGATTTATCATCAAGACAAATGTCTCTTTACTCTATGGAAGAGTTTGGTAGTTCTACCATTGAAATTTTTCCAGGAAAAACATTGAATATCAACAAAAATTTGGAAAAGTTACAATAGGGAGAGCTAACCAAAACCTTGCAAAAACACTCTGCTGCATTTGCATGGGAGTATACTGATATGAAAGGTATTTACCCTAAGACTTGCATCCATCATATATATATCAAGGAAAACAGTAGACCAATTAGACAACCTCAGAGAAGGATGAATCCAAATCTTAGGGAGATTGTGAAAGAAGAGCTCCAAAAACTACTCAATGTAAATTTCATTTACCCAATTTCAGATAGCCGATGGGTTTCTCCTTTGGTCACAGTACCCAAAAAGAATGGTAAATGGAGAGTGTTCGTTGATTACAGGGAATTGAATAAAGCAACTTTGAAAGATCACTTTCCTTTGCCCTTTATCGATCAAGTATTAGATACATTAGCATGCAAAAAGTAATTTTCGTTTATGGATGGTTTTAGTGGTTATAATCAAATTCAGGTAGCACCTGAGGATCAGGATAAGACCACATTTACTTGTCCATGGGGAACTTTTGATTATCGAGTGCTTCCTTTTGGATTATGTAATGCACCCTCAACATTCCAAAGAGCAATACTAGGAATTTTTTCTGATCTAATCCATGATTGTGTAGAGGTATATATGGATGATTTTACAGTTTATGGTGATTCGTTTGAAGAGGCATTAGAAAATTTGGAAAAAGTCCTT
>APFE030889239.1:517692-546822 GCA_000404065.3 Pinus taeda | reverse complement strand
GGACAAAAAGATTTAGTTCCTTATGCCATTTACTATACCAGTAAAAATTTAACTCCCACTGAGTTGAATTATACTGTGACTGAAAAAGAGTTCTTATCTATTGTTCATGTAATCAATAAGTTTAGACATTATATAACAGGCTATGAAACTTTTATTCATACTGGTCATTCTGCAATTAGATATCTAATGAACAAACCTATTACTAATGGCAAAGTTACAAGGTCGCTCCTACTTTTACAAGAATTCAATATTACTGTGTTAGATAGACCAGGGAAATAAAATACAGTAGCTGATTTCTTGTCTAGGGTTCAGAATACTAAAGAAGATTCTCCTATAGAGGATAAGTTTCCCGATGAATATTTATTTGCAGTAACTACTAAGACTCCTTGGTATGTAGATATAGCTAACTATTTGGTTACAGGGAAACTACCTCCACATTTATTTCCGAGTAAAAGAAGAAAGATTATTCAGTAGAGTTCAAAATATTCATGGATTTCTAACAAATTGTTTAAAACAGGGCCAGATTTTGTGATTAGAATATGTGTTAGGGAAGATGAGATGCCTGATATTCTCAAAGCATGTCATGATGAACCATGCGGCAGACACTTTGCTGACAAAAGGACAACCTATAAAATCCTCTCTTTAGGATATTATTGGTTGTCCCTCTTTAAAGATGTAAAACAATATGTCAAAAGATGTGACAGCTACCAAAGAGTAGGGAAACCTACCCTCTCAAATGAAATGCCATTACAACCACAGGTACTCATTGAACCCTTTGAAAAATGGGCTTTAGACTTCATTGGACCTATTAATCCACCATCTAAACAGAGAAAGTATATATTGGTATGTATTGATTATGTCATGAAATGGGTAGAAGCCAAAGCATTATTTTCTGCTACTGAGCACTCAGTTGTTAGTTTTCTTTATGAGGATATTTTTACTCACTTTGGTGTTCCAAGAGAAATTGTGACAGATCAGGGAGGTCAATTCACATCGAAACTGGTGGAGATGCTGATGGAAGAGTACAAGGTCAAGCAAAAAAAATCTACTCCTTACCATCTGCAAGCAAATGGTCAAGTGGAGTCCACAAACAAAGTTATTGAAGGCATCATTACCAAGACTGTTCATCTACACAGAAGAGATTGGGCAGAAATGCTTCATGAAGCCTTATGGGCCTACAGAACTACATGGAGGAATACAACAGGACATTCTCCCTATGAACTTGTTTATGGGAAAGAAGTTTTGCTCCCCATTGAGTTCCAAGTTAGAACATTCAAGATGGCAGTTCAATTGGGAATGGATCTATCAGAAGCCCAAAAGCATAGAATGGAGCAGTTGAATGAACTAGATGAGATCAGACAAGAAGCAATCCTAAGAACTGATCTAGTTCAATATCAAAGAGCTAAGTGGCATGACAAATATATCAAGGGGAAAAAGTTTCAAGAAGAAGATTGGGCATTGCTATTTGATTCCAAGTTCAAAGATTTCAAAGGTAAATTTCAGACTCATTGGCTTGGACCATATGAGATTGACAAAGTATTTAGCAATGGAGCGGTAAGAATCAAAACCATTGATGAATATCAAACTCCTCTTATTGTGAATGGTCACAGATTAAAGATTTATCATAAGCCACTCTCAAAGGAGGAATCTGTCAAAATCTTTTAAGATAATTCTGCAATAAGGTTGGTGAAGAAGAATCCTTCTTCTCCACCAGCCTAGTCTTTGTTCTTTTCATTGTTTCTAAAAAAAAATAAAATTGTATAAGCCTGAAAACCAATCACTGATTGGCAGTCTTATACAGAAATACAGGGCGAAAATCAGAAACTTCTGACGCCCTATATTTTCCAAAAAAAAAATCCCTCTCATTTCATTCATAGTTATTCCATTTCATGTCACTTCACTTCATTTCATGTCACTCCACTTCACTTCACTTCCTTTCATTCCATTTCATCATCACATTCCGCCAATAAAAGCCCTTTCATGACCAGTTTTCATATATCATTCACCCAGTCATCATTCATTTCCATCCATCTCCATTCAGTCATATGTTCATTGTGTCAGTTTCCACAACTGAATTCTGATTCCGCAGCTGAAAACTGATTCCGCAACTGATTGTTGATTCCACAGCTGATACTTTGTTACTCAGCACTGACAGTCAGATGTTAGCCAAATAATGATGAGAACCAAATGCAGGTACGGGAGAGGAAAATATTTTGAAGATGTTAAGCACCTAAAGCACCAACAAGAAGCAGCCAATGAAAGGTCAGTGGATGGAAGTGGTAAGATTCTAAGGTATGAGCAAAATTCATTTCAAATAGAATTTTAGAGCACATTCTATATAGTTGTGAAACCACCGGCTCCATTATGTGTAATGATTCACATTGATAGCTTCCATAAATTTTCCATGACCTTTGCATAATTCCACCATGAACTCCACATTAATTTTTAACGGCCTCATGATCCGCCTTCGAATTTAACTCATGCTTAATTGTACGTTGGCTTTCCACCCGTTGAACCGGGTAATTATGAGGACATAATCTATTTGACCACGGCTCTTTCCTGCCGCACAAATCCGTAGTCATTTTGTGAGCATGCTAACGTCTATTCCACAACCTTTTAATTCAAAGTTCTGCTAGACTCACTCTATTTCCATACTATCCCATTGAAGTTGCGTTTGTTATTACTGGCCTGTTTACATAAGCCTCCACTCCATGAACTCATTTTCACTACATGTTCTGTGTCTTTCATTTATAACTACTGGTTTTTCTCCACAATCCTTCTCCATCTTCCACTCACACAACCATTTCACCTCCGTTAATCCATTACTTACAGTCCATCACTCATAGACGTATTTTTAAGGCAGGAGGAAGGAATGGGCCTTCTGGTAAGAACAGAGCCAGATGGGCCTAAATTCATGGAGGGTTATCCACAATTGAAAAGCATGTTAAGGAAGGCACGATGGCTGCAGTTTATCCAGAAATTCGGAGGTCACAATAAAGAAGTCACGAAGACGTTTTCAAGGTCTTTTAATGGCATGGAAGTTGAGATTGGAGATCTTAAATTCTCAATCACAGAGGCATCCATTGCAACAGCAGCGGAGCTTTCATAGGAGGGGGAACGGTGGTTCAAAAACAAAGACCTTGATGAGAGGGCCTGGAGGATTATTTTGCGTAACCCAGGTATGGATATAACCGTTTTCAAACGTGGAATTCCTGTTTCTACTCTAGAGGAAAAGTGGACTAGTTTATTATTGATAATCCATAAGTTTATTACATGTGAAGGGCAGTTTGGGTCCATGTACATGTACCACATCAGGTTACTAATGAATTTTCTAGAAAATCAAACCATCAATTTGCCTTATTTCCTGATGATCAGCCTGAAAAAGATGTCCATAAATGTACAAAAGAATCTGGATGACGTAGAGCCTCACCTTTACCATCACGACCTTGTTAAGATTTTGATTGAAAACAGTTGAAGGAAAGAAAGGATACTTGGGAACAGTTCTTGATTAGAAACTTCTTTCAAGACCCACCTAAAACACCTGAAAGTAGCTCAGCAAGGAAAAGTAGGAGAATGAAAAAAAGTGTGAACATTCAGGATACTCCTACTAACATAGCTAAAGAAACTAGTAAGGAGGAGAAGCTGTCTGAAAGTAGGAAAGAAAGAATTGAGGTTAGGAAGCAAGGGAGACTAAAAGGGAAAAGAAATATCGAAGCTACCTATCAAACCCCAGAACCTTCCTCAGAAGAGGATCAAATACTTTCTGAAAGACTCATTTACCTTAAGGGACAATCAGCTACAGCAAAGGAAAAAGGGAAAGAAAAACAGAGTGTAGAGAAAGGAGACACCAACTCACAGAATCTAAGGAGGAGCTCCAGACTTAAAGGTAAACTGAAGATAGTACAAACTAAAGGGGCCCACTTCATAGACTTAGGAGGGGAAACACCAGAACAATCTCCATAAATCCCTCCTGGCCATAGCCCACAACATTACCTTTTTCTCAACCAGATATTGAGATTAGTCCTTCTCAACCAGATTTTGGGGTTAGCCCAAGAAAGGCTACATTTGAGATAGATCCAACCCAGCAAGAAATGTATGATTTTATTGAATCATTGGAGAAGACTGCAATAGATCAAGGCATTTCATCTACTCAACCTAATACAGCCCAATAAGTTTTAATCCAATCACTAAAACAGGAAGTTTTTGAATTGGAAGTCCTGAATAGACACATCAAAAGAGAAAATGAAACATTGAAAGAACAATGCAGGTTGGATAAAATTATCCACGACAACACCATGTTGCATCTTGGGCTGTGGTAGAAGAAAAATAGGAAATTGAAGAAAAATAGCAGGAGGTTGAGCAGAGCTCTTATCAACCTCAAATACAGGTGCCTAATGAGGAAGCCTAGGATGACAGTGGTACCAAGGAAGAAGAAAAGAAGGTTGGATGTATTAGCAGAAGTCTCAGAACAAATGAATTGAAGGGAGGATGGTCACAGTTTTGGTTTCATGAGGACATGAAACACCTTCACAGTGGGGGTATGTTGAGCCCTAGAACTACTTGTCTTCTACATACTTTCCTATACCTTTTTTCCCTCACCTGTGCCTCATAAGCTATCAAAGATCATTATATATTGATTCTAAGAGTGCATTTAAGTGGTTTTCTAACTATATTTTTGTGTTTTCTACTTGACTTAGATTTTGTTCATCAACTGCGAAATGCAGCCACTTTCCGCAGCTGACTCGTGATTCCGCAGGTGTTTTTATTGATCTATAGGTTACAGGTGTCGACAAGTAAAACGAGGCACGTGGGCAGTTCAGGAATGATCTGGACATGGACCAAGTCCTATCTGTTCAGCCGAATTCGTAAAGAAGCCTTAGTCAAAAGATTGTCAAACGAGGAGTTCTACAGCAAACAAGTCTTTGTTTTCAACACGTGAAAGGTTCGAGACCATTCCTAGATTCGTGGATCCATTTTGACAGCTGTAGATTGCCTCCATGACGCAAATCCAACATCCATCTTTTGTAGATTGGATGATCATGACAACCAAGACGCTAAGCTCACGGGTTCTGTCTTTTTACGTGTCCTCTGCTAAAGGTGTTTCATAGGAAAAACAATTATGTAATTTCCTCTATAAATAACGCATTTGCAAACGCATGTAGCTAGTTTTTGGAGATAGTGTTGCTGTAGTTTATATACTGTTGCGTAACATTAGTTCTGCTGTTGTAACGAGAGGATACTTCCTCTGTTTTGCAATATAAAAAGACTTTGTTTCTTATGACTGTGTGAGAGTAATTTCAGATTGACAACGTATTAACCAAGGCCGTGCAAAGGGCCCCTGTTGGTTGAGGTTTTGTTTCTTTATTTTTGTAAAGTCTTCATGTATTGTTTTCTCATTTTCATTATAGATATTTCATAGCTTGTTCACCTGTATATATTTCATAATTCAATTATGGTGTTAATGTTTCATTCTTGTACATGATTTTCTGGCATTGTATATTTTTGCTAACATTGATCAGTGTGTTTCAGGATAGGTTATGCTCGAGCATTTTCAGATAATTTTTGCAATAAATAGTGACATGAGATTGGCCTCTCTGCTGACTTTGTTTTTTTTAGCTTTTCAATTCCAGTTATGCTTTGATTTTAGTCTTATTCATTTGCTGTTTTTAGTTAGTTTAGATATCAAATTCTTCATGTCATTTAACGTTATCTCCAGAGCCATGGCTTAACCCCGAAAAGCTACTTGGCGAGCTATCGGATTATGAGTGAGGTGATTTGATTTTACTTTCGTTTCTGCAACTAGATATCAGGTTCTTCATGACATTTGATGTTATCTCGAGAGCCATGGCTTAACCCTGAAAAACTACTTGGCGAGCTATCGGATTATGAGTGAAGTGATTTGATTTTACTTTCATTTCTGCAATTAGATATCAGGTTCTTCATGTTATTGACGTTATCTCCAGAGCCATTCTTAACCCCGAAAAGCTACTTGGAAAGCTATCGGATTATAAGTGAAGTGACTTGATTTTACTTTTATTTGCAAGTAGGTAATTTAGATATCAATTCTTCATTTTATTTGATGTTATCTCCAGAGCCATGGCTTAACCCCGAAAAGCTACTTGGCGAGCTATCGGATTATAAGTGAAGTCAATTGATCTTACTTTTATTAGTTTGCAATCTTTGGTTTGTTTGAGTGCAATAGTTTAACTTTTATTTCTGTATTTAGATGAGCGGCAGAGATAGTGATTTCATGATCAATAATTCATCATTTGCTTGATTTGAATAGCTGCATATTTACATTCCTGGTCAAGTACCAATTTTATCACTGGTATGTTTTGAGATCCTTTGAAGTGTTAAGCTCTGGAAGTTATCATAAGGGACATAATTGTCTTAAATTTATATTCATACTTGCCTTCTAAAGAATTCTTAAAACTTAGGAATAGGATTTCCATTCGCGTTAGGAGACAAACAAAGACAAAACCCCAAAACAAAATAAAATTGAAAACAATAAAAAGTAGGAAAGAGGTTGTCTTGCACATATAGTGCACCACACTTTATCTCCAGAGCCATGGCTTAATCCCGAAAAGCTACTTAGCGAGTTATCGGATTATAAGTGAAGTCAATTGATCTTACTTTTATTAGTTTGCAATTTTTGGTTTGTTTGAGTGCAATAGTTTAACTTTTATTTTTTGTATTTAGATGAGCAGCAAAGACAGTGATTTCATGATCAGTAGTTCATCATTTGTTTGATTTTAATAGTTGCACATTTACATTCTTGGTCAAGTACCAATTTTATCACTAGTATGTTTTGAGATCCTTTAAAGTGTTAAGCTCTGGAAGTTATCATAAGGGACATAATTGTCTTAAATTTATATCCATACTTGCCTTCTAAAGAATTCTTAAAACTTAGGAATAGGATTTCCATTCGCATTAGGAGGCAAACAAAGACAAAACCCCAAAACAAATAAAATTGAAAACAATAAAAAGTAAGAAAGAGGTTGTCTTGCACATATAGTGCGCCACACTTCATCAATTTACAACTCCTGAATTGATAATCAATGTAGCAATCTAGGACATACTAAATTGACTAAACAATATGTTGCGTGTTTATATTTCACATTGCCTCGATATCCTTTGCATGTCAAAACACACATTGAATCTGACAACACAAACATATGTGGCAAAATAAGCTAGATGCAATTTACATGTTGCCACTTTTTGCATTGAAAGTGTCCACCACTGGTCTTGTTGTCTATGTCATTTTTACAACCCACTATGTGATTATTAGTCTTCTTCTCTCCCAATAACCGTTGAATCAATTCTAGTTGTCGCATCATAGGACATTCCACGACTCCAACATTTTCAAATTTACATATGATTGTTTTCACTGGGCTTCACTTCATCTAACAGAGTAGATTTGAATTCATTATGATATCAAGAGAAAGAGAAATGTAGTTTCTTAATAAGATCTCTTTAAATATTTTTGAGTGTCAATTAAAATAAGTAGCAATAGAAAGAAAGATGCAAAACTAGCCCCAATATTCAAATGTTGACAAATCAAACATTTTGTTTGTTATTGCTACATGGCTAATTGATCCAAAAAGTGCAAATAGCCTTTGACAGTTTATGCGTAGTCTTAAAAAATTTCACATTGCCACATGGTTTTGTTCCTCTATGTTCTTATAGCTCAAAAAACTTTCCACGTGCTCAATATGCTCGGAAGTATCTTTCAACCCTCTGCAAATCATTGATATATCTGACTATGCAAAGAGAAGAAACATAATAAATACAATGCAACAATATCGCTAAGTTGTTGTCACAACTGAAGAAGTTTACAATGTAACTTTGGTTTTCATATTCAAAGAATCTACAACCAAAAAATAATAATCCATAACACCTTTCTTTTTTCACACCCAAGCATAATGAAACATTTAGTAAATGATACAGACTCCTAAAATTCTATGTAAACACAAACCTAGCCATGTTTCATTTTACCATGTCTTTCTAATTTTAAAATTGAGGAAATACTTTAGTCAACGGTAAGCTTGAGTAATAGATTCTGGGTATCGCTAATTGAAATTTTTTCAGTTAGATTAGATATGCATCCATGAAAATTATATCCAAGACAAGAGTACTCTTTATGACAACAATATGTAGCACTAGAGGCACTAGAAGAGTTCATGACATTAATATCTAGTGCTAGAGAAAAATGGTTATTTATGCTATGAATTCTGGCTATATGAACATTCCTCATAGTCTTTACCATTATACCAATGGACAGATTGTAGCATAAGCCTAGCACTTCCTATTTTCCTAATATTAATATCCTTCTTTTTTCTAGTATAAGCTATTCAATGTCTATTATGAATTGATCTCTATTTGCATCTACTAATCATTTAAATTGATATAGCTATACTAGCTAATAAACCAAAAAAAATAGTTGATTGCACTTATGCCCTAGTGTTAATGGCATGCGATAATTCTCATAATCAAAATAAAGAAGAGTATTCCTATGTGCAAATAGTCTTGAGATAAAGGGCTTGCATTTAAAATTTACTTGAACTATATTGAGAATTAGAGAAAAGAACATGCAATATTACAAATAGAATATAACTACAATATTGAAAAGATACAATTGCAGTAAAAAATCAACTTTTGTCAATGAATCAAATGCTAGGAAATGTAATATGCATTCCATCATACTTCAAAAAAACAAAACATAATTCTTTTGAATTGCTCACCAAATTATCTATAGGCCTTAGACTCAGTCACAACCCTAACCCAAAGGTACATGGGTATTGTGATAGTTCTAACAACAGACACGTTGTTGTCTTGACCGACTACTCATATGACACTTGAAATATTTGTGCTTATGTACTCTAACAAGAGCTCAATTTAGGTTAGTAGTTAAAGTGGTCTACATTCATCTTAACTCTAGATGCTTAAGTCTCAAGATGTCAACTATTAGACCAATGGAAAATTTTTAGCATAAGCCTGACACCTCCTATTTTCCTAATATCAATACCCTTTTTTTCCCAGTATAAGCTCTTTAATGTCTAGTATGAATCGATCTCTATTTGCATCTACTAATCATTTAAATTGATATAGTTATACTAGTTATTAGACCAAAAAAAAAATTTGACACATTTATGCCCTAGTGTTAATGACATGTCATACTTCTCATAATCAAAACAAAGAAGAATATTCCTATGTGAAAATAGTCTTGAGATAAAGGACTTGCATTTAAAAGTGACTTTCAATATTGTTAACAAAATATAACTACAATATTGAAAAGAGAGTTGCAGTAAAAAATCAACCTTTGTCAATGAATCAAATGCTAGGAAATGTAATAGGCATTCCATCTTAATAAAAAAAAAACAGAATTCTTTTGAATTGATCTCTATTTGCATCTACTAATCATTTAAATTGATATAGTTATACTAGCTATTAAACCAAAAAAATAAAAATAAAAATTGACACATTTAAGCATTGGTGTTAATGGCATGCCATAATTCTCATAATCAAAACAAAGAAGAATATTCCTATGCACAAATAGTCTTGAGATAAAGGACTTGCATTTAAAAGTGAATCGAAATAAATCAACTTCTGTCAATGAATCAAATGTTGGGAAATGTAATAGGAATTCTATCGTACTTAAAACACACACACACACACAAAATTATTTTGAATTGCTCACCTAATTATCTATGGGCCTTTGACTTCGCCACAACCCTAACCCATAGGTACATGGCCATTGTGATAAGTCTAACAATAGAGGCACTGTTGTCTTGACTGATTGCTTGTATGACACTTGAAATATTTGAACCTATGTACTCTACCAAGAGCTCAATTTAGGTTAGTAATTAAACTAGCCTACAACTATCTTAACTCTAGATGCTTAAGTATCGAGAGGAATCAAATTTCCAGAGATTAAAAAAAAAAAAAAACTTACACATTGACAAATTTAATATGTCTATATCATTGGTAGATTCAAGGATGAAGATCAAAATATTCAAAACATCTCTCAATAAAATGGTAGAAGGTTCATATGAACTATATTTGTATCCTCATTTTTAAAGGTATAGAAAAGAAGTATAATTTATATAATTGGATTCCATGACCAATATGATGAAAATTGGCAAATAGATTTAAGAAGGTTTATATGAACTAGATTTGTATCCTCATTTTTAAAGATATAGAAAAGAAGTATAAACTATATAATTGACTTCCATGGCCACTATATTTTTTTTGCTATAATGAAAATTGGCAAATAGATTTAAGGGATAAAAACAATGTTTAAATTTCTAAAATATGGCTATGTAAACTATTTGCTAAATGAATATGGTTCAACTGATCCAATGCTTAAGATACAATTTTACAAATGATCCAATGCTTAAGATACAATTTTATTTATTTATTTTAATACAATGTATAATTTTTTATGAAACAAAAACAATTAATGATAGTTGAATACAATTAAAGCTTAAATAAATTGTATTTATTATCTATAAATAATATATATTTAATTTTTAGTGTTATAAAACCAAATGAAACTAAAATCAATACCGGGTAATTTGGTGAATGTTAATTTCACCCATGAGTATTTATTATTTATAAATGATTTATATTTAATTTTTAATGCTATAGAAAAAAATAAAAGTGAAACTAATTGTTCATAGTTTAGCCCATTTTAAAAAATCCTTGACGAAAATATTGTGTCAACAAACAAGGAATGATTTAAAACAATGCATGAAGAAAAGGACAAAAGGGTAGGTACATATTGTTCATTGCAATAATTGAGGTGAACCCGAGGCTATGCAATCGACCATATTTTATTATTATTAATGAATAGTGGCATGTCATATCATTGAACATTATCAACATCCCAACCATAAACTTCACAAAAAGCTCAATCCTTTACATTTTTTTTAGTTATCGATGTGCAACATGGACAAAAACTATAGCTAATCCAATTCTAGAAATTTACCATAGTGAGTGTACTTAGAATTATGAGCAAAAGGAATTAATCTAGAAACCATATTTTCTTCTCTCTTAGCTATACTCAAAATTCAGGCATAAAGAAAATAACAACAACACAATAGTGCCATGAACTCCACTCCTATGACTTGCACTTGACATCAAATGTCATTACATGTATTCTTATCCATTTACTCTTTAGGAACTTGTTGACGGACTGAAATGTAACGCCAACAACTAAGGGGGTCTCCCTGATGTGAAGTCCCGATTAGACCTCACATCGTTTGGGATAGGAGCCCCATCTGGTATGTGGGCTTGACTACCACCATGAATGTTTCCACTCTTGGTTATCAAATGAGAAAGTGTTGGAGTGGGGATAAGAATGAAAGACTTAGGTAGTGAAACAAAATCAACCCAAGATTGACAAATTGCAGACAAAGATACATATAAGTCTCAACATCAATAAGAAGAAATATGCCACGAGAGGGATCAGTGAGCTAAAACTCAATCAGACATACACTAAATAGGAACATGCCAGAGGTTAATTGCAAAGTAGTTCACAAGAGGTCACCGCCATGGTGAGGAACAACTAAAAACAGATTTGAAAGCGAAACATACATGCAACCACTATGTACTAGTCCATAACATATTGCGTGTATGAAAGCACACATACAAATATAGTGAAGGATCAGACAACTATTATAACAACCATGAGTAAGCATGGGAATCCATGCCAAAGATAAATAAAGTCTTATTAATGTCGCTGAAACTTCAAATAAATATCATGCAATTAGTCAAAACCCAGTAGTGGAACATGGGTTGCTCATACCATTGACCAATTCCAAAACCCTAGCCGCACTGCTAATCCACTCTACTAGCTGCCAAGATCTGAGTGGCTCTAGCTCTCAAGCATAAATCAATTATCTATTCCTAGCCTCAACTCAAGTGCTAAAGTCCCTCTAATGAGGCATGAGGGTACATTTATAGAGGTGAGGTGATTGTTCACCTACTGTGACCCTTGACCTCCCCTCATGACTCTTGAACTTCCTCACTACTCTCTCATGCAAACTACCTAGTACATGCTCCATTGATCTCGACATGACCATAGGCACCATGATGAGAACCTTTACATATTGATAGAAGAGAGGATGTAAGGAGAAAAGGAAAGTTTTGAGAAACCCTAGCGTTGGATCTCGTTGCTGACATTATTGTGAAACCATGAAGGCATGAATTGTTGGATTGCCTGTCATTGCGCTTTGCGTACATCCAATCACCTCCTATTGTTGTGTTTTTGTTGAAACCTTAGTTGTGTGGATTTCGCAGAAACCCTAGATTCCTTTTCTAGGCCAATATTCTGTCTTTTATCTGCTGTCTGCCATTGATATTAACATAATGCCTAAGCAGTATTGACTTCAAAATCTGTTGTTGACCAAGATCATGCATTCATGCAACACCGATCCCCTGGGTAATTTTAGCAACCAAATCAACTTAAGTGTTTGCATAAATGGCATGGATATGCCTTCGCAGCTTCAGTCCTACACATGTACAGAATCATCAATTAAGCATTAAGACAAATGTATTCTGATTAAATATAAGGAAAAAATATCACAATTAATAATGAGCAAGAATTCTTAGCCTTGAAATTGCTTGCAATTTCGTGGTCACAAATTTGTGCGTTGGTCTGCTCCATGTCGTGAAATCAAGGTGGCACCAATGGTTTCTCTCCCTGAGTGGCCATATTATTATTGGGATACCATCTTTCATGTTCCTTTTCATCCTCGTCCCACATGTTGGGCATTGTTGCATTACGTTGTTTCTAAACATTGGCAAAGGTGTTAAGTCAAATTCCTTGGCCATTACCATTGAATAACACGACCCTTTGCAACCATTCAAACATTGCACTACTTGAATAGTATTTGTGGATGCACAATGTATCTATGAAACCCAGGGTTGGCGTGCTTGCTTCTTGAGCCTGCCCCCATCATCAACGCTCACCATTATACTCTCATGCCATGTTTCTAGAGGTGAGCGAATGCTTTTCTTTTCGTTGAAGTCATGAACCATCTCATATTCTTCCTTGAATTTGTATTCTTATCTAAATAATAAGACAAATTTGGCGTTGTAGTGGGAACAAGGACCCTTCAGAGAAATGATTTTCACCAACGATATATGGTAGTCTCTCGTGATTGTTCATGGGCATTGATCTTGCTTTTTTTTCACTCGATGAATTAATTCATGCTCCTAAGGAAAATGACGCTAGAAAAAATTCTTCCAAAGTAGAGATTTCATGTGACTTGAATCAACACGTCCTTATACTACCTTCATGTCATATACTTCCATAAATCAATCGTGTATGTTGTGTTAAGGCTTAGAGGATTTCTCGGTGCGTTGATTCCTAGTTATATTTTTCCTCCTTGAAGAGGAATCGGCAAGAGGATCCTATGTGTTTGCATAGTCGTTGAACGAGACAGGTCGCACTAGTTTTCAGCTCCTTCAGGTGTGATTTTCCGACCAAGCGACTTGGGATAGGTTGCATAATTGCATTGAGGGGAAGTCACATCCATTATGAATTTCCTTGGGCGTGATTTTGTGACCAAGCAACTTGGGAGAGGTCACAAAGTCACGTTGAGGGTAAGTCACACCTTCTGGATGTAGGATGGAATGTGACTTAGCAACTTTAGTGGATGTTCGACTCACTGGGGTCACATGGTCACTATCAAGGTCACATCTTTCTGGCACTTGTTTGAAGTTCTGAAACTGCGATCTTGCGACTCGGAGAGGTAGCATGGTTGCAATTCACATTTAGAGTTTCATCCTTGAGCATCATCTCATGTGACTTTGTGACCTGTCCAGTTAACGTGATGGTGCAGTCCTAGTTTTAATCCACCTGATAGCGCAATTATTAGAGCGTGATGCATCCCTTTTCTGGCCCTCTGTCCTTTTTACATAGAATTTTTTCACTGTCCCTGTACTCCCCATTCCTTGATCCTAGAGGACCTCTACAGTGAGTCCTACATGCTTACCCTTCATAAGGAAAATCCCCTTGTGTCCCTCTTCATGAGCAGAGCAATTCCATTTTGCACCATTTTCCCAAAAACTTCTGTTTTTCCGAGATTACAAGGCCAACGCTAATGGCCTTTGTCCTCCTCACACCGATATGCAGGGATTAACATTGTCCCTAGCACCGACCGGAGCTAAGCTTTGTTCTAGTCATGCCGGTCCTCTTATGGAAAGTTTTTTAAATAAAGAGTCGAAGCTTCCAGCTCTAGAAGCTTCGTAACATGAGTTTGGTGAATGGTTTGGCTGGATGGGGTTGAGGATGTTAGTTTGGGATCTTTTCCCCTATAATGATGGAACTACCTCAAGGGATAAGACCTTCTCCCATGAGAAGAGGATCCACCTCCCATCCATTCATCCTATATAAACCTCCCTTTTTCCCAAGCACAAGCCAGTGTTAATGTTGGTGTGCTAGTGCTAATTAAATTTGGAGTAAACAACAAGCTATTCATAGTTGTAGCTCTCTAGTTGTGTGAGGGAGAAGCGTGAATTCAGTTTAGTGTGAAGCCTAAAGGGAAGAGCCTTAAAAGTATTATTGTTGAGGCCATCATGGAATGCTAGTAGAAGTGTGTGGGAACTTGGTCTTGTCAGAGGAGAACGGCAACGTCAAGACAATGGTTGTAATCTCTTCTTGATTCAATATATATGCAAATATCGATTGATTTCCTACATGATTTGTCATCTTACATGTTCATGGCTTAATGTTTCTTGACTTGTTAAGTAGGTTGAATTACAATTTGTCTATTGTCACATTTGTTGTTTGTTGTTGTTTACTTGTTTCAGGTGTTTGAAGAAGGAAGCGAGAGATAGTTGGAGTGACCAAGCAAGGACATCATCAAACGGGATAAGCGTGCTAAGAGGTAGGCCCTCTTAATTGGTTCTAACCTAAGGAAATCCTCCATAGAATGTATCAATTGTGGCTAGACCCATTATCGAGCTAGAGGAATTTGTTTGTGTCCGCACTTATAATTTTACTTCACCATAGTCCTTCATGCATTGTTGCGTAGCTTGCAGTCAAAACTACCATATGAAATCGGTGTTATCGCTCCACAATCTACAACATGCATGTTCCGTAGAAAACCGAATATACGTAGTTCCATCACATCCATCGTATGGTTGGAACCATGCAACGTTTGGGGTTCTTTTCCATCGCATGGGATTAGGCTTAATCTTTGCTTGTCTAATCCAACTCATTTCTACTAACACGCTTCCCTTCTAGTCATACATCATGCTTGTTTAGAAGAACAATTTGCCTTAATGTTATGGTTGTGGTCCTTGACGAATCCTGCAATGGGTTGTCATTTATATCCTTTGAATGCAACGATAGAAAACTTCTTAATTGCATAATTTGGCTGGCTTTCAAAGTGGCCTTCTTAATCTCATTCCAATCATGTTTGTGACTGTTTAGGCATGCATGTTCCCATGTAGCCTTCTCAAAGGGCTACCATCAATCACGCATGGCCTCTGATTGCCCGAAACCAATGCCTAGTGCTATGTGACATGCACCAATGCATAGTAAAAAGATGTCGATAAAGCATTATTGCAACAATTTTGTAATTGACGCTTAGTTTGCTAAATGATTAGATGTGTGGCCAACCCCTTTCTCAAAACATTATTCTATGTTTGAATAGCGTATTATTTAAATGTCTTTAAATGCCTTCAACACTATTAACGCTGCTTTGCAATAATTTTCGACCTCATGCTTGCCCATATCAGCGAGCCACCTATAGTTGGGAACTATATAATATCTCCTTTGCGCTGCATATATACCCCCAGTAAAATCTCTACCGCACTTCCTTCCAATTTTCTCATTAATGAACCCCTGACGTGTTTTATACGATGCTACATGTAATGAGAGTTGGTGCTATTCGTCGTAACCTTTGTTGCATGATGCTTCCCCTCTAGCATTGCTCCATCATTTGGCACCTAAACATCATAGTTGGGCTCAAAGTGTTCTCTTTGACATGCGCCTCTAATGGCACCCTTAAACAACATATGCTTTCCATTCCCATTGTCATTTATGCCCCCTATGCATCATCTCTCGTGTGTGTTGGCCTTCATGGTAGCTAACCACATGGATTTTAATCCTTCTCGGTAAACAAACCTCCCATAAGAATTTCGAGTGCATTACGGTGGTTTAAAAAACACATTAACCCTTTATTTGTTTAAAATACACCATGTCATCTATTAAATAATCGCCATGTATTAAAGAGTGTATCTTGTGTCAAGTTAAATTTTTCCTTAAATTCCTTAGAGGAGTATGTGAGGTTCATCTTTAGAGAAGCTTAGCAGTGTCATGTCAAGGAATTTCTTAATGCAACTGTTGCATAGTTCAATGTTTACCCCTGGCATCTTCAGTTAATTTCCTGAAAAGGAGGTGGGATGAAAACAAGTTAGCTCACAATAGTGATATTTTCATGTGAGAACACGGAAACAAATGAATAAATAAACTAATTCACTTCAGGTGCATAAACAAAGAATTATCCAAATCAAGGTGCTACGAATTATATGGGTTGGTCAAGTGCGCTCAAGTTTGGAGATGGACTCAAAATCCAGGTGCTTCCATGGATCTATTATTTGAGTATGTCTTTTCATGATTCCCAAGGTGATGATGCATTCATAGAATGCATTCCTTGAAATTTTCATGACCATGCGTTTGGAGGGTGGAGATTAATGCAAAGTAGGGCTTCAAAGATGCATGGGAAAGGTGACAAACTTACAACCCTAATGCGCACGTTGAGATGGGGAACCAATTATAACCGTAGGGGAAACATGACATTCAATGATTCTTACCATAATGCCAAGAAACACCGATGAGAATGCAACTCCATAGATATATGAATTAGGTGAAATCATGCAGGGAAGCATTCTGGTGCCAATTTATGGTTTCTCCCCAAACCCTAGTATGACCAACATAATGAAAGCCAAATTGGAGTCTTGTCCATCCACACACAATGCTGCCATTGATTAAAAGGCACAGGGACAATCTCTGAAGTTGCAGGCAAGACATAACACTTCCAAAACCCTAATGCAATGGTAGGGTTGATGCGTGAGATGGGGCATGACGAAAGAATGCAATATATATCGCATGATTGCACGAGTGAGTGCATCGACAGGGTTTGATAACAACAAGCCATGGGGGAATTAGCTAAAGAATAACTGGAGCGTCCCTTAATGGCTTGAGGTGAGTAGAGGGGGACCCAAAATTTTAGATATGCCCAAAATTTTTAGTGCATAGTTCTTTCTTACAATTGTTAGTGCATAGTCTACTAAGTATGCAAAAGAATGTGTAACAGCTCAGGTGAAAATTCCATGTAATAAGAGTTATTAAAGGAAAAATAATAACCACGGTTGATGGGACACTTATTCCAAGCTGAATGTTGGGAAAGACATCCTAGTGTGGTTGTTCATTTGGTTATTAATGGCTAAGGAAATTGGAAAAGGTAATTGCGGTCTTCTTAATATCACTCCAATCGTGTTAGCGACTATTTAGGCATGCCTATTCCCATACAACCTTCTCAAAGGGCTACCATCAATCACGCATGGCCTTTGATTGCCTGAAACCAATGCCTAGTGTTATGTGACATGCACCAACGTATAGTAAAAAGATGTCGATAAAGCATGGTTGTAGCAATTTTGTAATCGACACTTAGTTTCCCAAATGCTTAGATGTGTGGCCAAATCTTTTCTCAAAACATTATTCTATGTTTGAACAAAGTATTATTTAAATGTCTTTAAATGCCTTCAACACCATTAAAGTCACTTTGCGATAATTTTCAACCTCATGCTTACCCATATTAGCGAGCTACCTATAGTTGGACGACTATATAATATCTCCTTTTCGTTGCATATATACGCCTAGTAAAATCTCTACCGCACTTCCTTCCAATGTTCTCATTAACGAACCCCTAACACGTTGTATATGGTGCTACATGTAACAAGAATTGGTGCTATTCGCCATAAAATTGGTTGCATGATGCTTCCCCTCTAGTGTTGCTCCATCACTTGGCACCTAAACACCCTAGTTGGGCTCAAAGAATTCTCTTTGACATGTGCCTCCAATGGAACCCTTAAACAACATACGCTTTCCATTCCCTTTGTCATTTATTCCCCCTATGCATCATATATCGTGTGTGCTGGCGTTCATGGTAGCTAACCACATGGATTTTAATCCTTCTCGGCAAACAAACCTCTCATAAGACTTTCGAGTGCATTACGATGGTTTAAACTACACATTAACCTTTTATTCGTTTAAAAATCCACCATGTCATTTATTAAATAATCACCATGTATTAAAGAGTGTATCTTGTGTCAAGTTAACTTTTTCCTTAAATTCCTTAGAAGAGTATGTGAGGTTCATCTTTAGAGCATATTAGCAGTGTCATGTCAAGGAATTGCTTAATGCAACTGTTGCATAGTTCAATGTATACCCCTGGCATCTTCAATTAATTTCCTGAAAAAGGAGGTGGGATGAAAACAAGTTAGCTCACAATAGTGATATTTTCATGTGAGAACATGGAAACAAATGAATAAATAAACTAATTCACTTCAGGTGCATAAACAATGAATTATCCAAATCAAGGTGCTATGAATTATATGGGTTGGTCAAGTGCGCTCAAGTTTGGATACCAACTCAAAATCTAGGTGCTTCCATGGATCTATTAATTGCGTCTATATTTGATATTTCATGATGCCTGAGGTGATGATGCACTTGTAGAGCGCGTTCCTTGAAATTCTCATGACCATGCATTTGGAGGGTGGATATTAATGCAAAGTAGGGCTTCAAAGACACACGAGAAAGGTGACAAACTTACAATCCTAATGTGCACGTTGAGATGGGGAGCCAATTATGAATGTAGGGGAAACATGACATTCAATGATTCTTACCATAATGCCAAGCAATGTTGATGAGAATGCAACTCCAAAGATATATGAATTAGGTTAAATCATGCAGGGAAGCATTCTTGTGCCAATTTAGGTTTCTCCCCAAACCCTAGTATGACCAGCATAATGAAAGCCAGATTGGAGTCTTGTCCACCCACACGTGGTGCTGCCATTGATTGAAAGGTATAGGGATAATATTTGAAGTTGCGGGCAAGACATCACACTTCCAAAACCCTAATGCAATGGTAGGGTCGATGCATGAGATAGGGCATGACAAAAGAATGCAATATATATCACATGATTGCATGAGTGAGTGCGTCGACAAGGTCTGATAAGAATAAGCCATACAAAAATTAGCCAATGAATAACTGGAGCATCCCTTAATGGCTTGAGGCGAGTAGAGGGGGACCTGAAAGTTTAGATATGCCCAAAATTTTGGGTGATGTTGTAGCAGTTACAACAGAACCCAAACTAGTTGGTGATACTCTAGGTTATTGGGATAACATGGTTCTTTCTTAGCATTGTTAGTGCATAGTCTACTAAGTATGCAAAAGAATGTGTAACAACCCTGGTAAGGAAATTGGCAAAGGTAATGACCAAAGCTTTGGAAAGGAAAAATGGCATTTTTGGCACATTTATTTATGAAAATAATGGAAATTAGGAGAAAAGGGAGGTGAAAGGTCACAGATTGCATGTGAGGAGGAAAAGGAAAATAATGGAAAATGAAGAAATTAAAGGCCTCATTCATAAAAAGGCTTTTGAGGATCAGTACACAGAGTTTTGTCAACTTAGTTTTGGAGCTTTCCCATTACTGTCTCCCTCACATAGTCTTGGATACTTAAAGTTTTCCTAGAGCACTCTTAGAGAGTGTGGAATACTTGGAGTTTTAGAGCAAGAAGGCGAAGGAATAGCAGGAAAGTGTAAGAGGACATCGGGATCAATAACTACAACAGGTTTTGCTTGTAGGTACCGAGTTGCATGTATGTTTTCCTCACTAATTTTGAAATGCTTGCCATATGCATGTGGTTTATTGGTCATGATCTATCATTGGCATGGAGGATGGTCAAGATTGATAGTGGATTTGCCTAGCCTTTCCATTTCATGAATAGGCATGGTGATCCTGGATTTATTTCCTTATGTTTTTTTGGTTGGTTCTCATGTTTCCTTAGCTTGGGTTGAGTTACTAGTTGTGGAAGCCCTAGTTGGACAAACGCTCTAGAATCCATGTAACATCATGGGTTGAGTTACTAGTCCTAGAATCCTTAGTTGGAAAAACGCTCCATCCATTGGTGGGTTGAGTTACTAGTCTTGGAAGCCTTGATGGGAGAAACGCTCTGGAAGCATAGAATAAGTTGTGGGTTGAGTTACTAGTCCTGGAAGCCTTGGTTGGAAAAATGCTCTGGAGCCCTAGAAGGCGTGGGTAGAGACCAATCTGATGAGGGCTTTGTGATGTTTGGCCGTGAGGTGGAATCATTATTTGATGGGTTGAGGTGGATGGCCTCTAGAAGCCCTAGATAGTTTTGGATTGATGCGTTCTATGATATCCCACATTCATTCTTGGAATATGGCATGACGGGTGAATGAATGAAGAGATATTTGGCTCAACCATTCTATGGTCGGGTGGAATGTGGAAGTCCCATCTCAGGTTTGGATTTTGCATCATCAATATGAGGTTATTTATCCTTGTATTTATATGAGTATTATAATGCTTTATGTGTGGATTATATGGTTGTGATTTCCTTGGTATTTCTATCATATCCCAAGGGTGATATCCCGTTCCATGTACATAAGTGTATAGGATTGTTTTATGTGTACCTTTGGGTATACTAGATGGCACTCCATGCATGATAAGTATATGGGAATTATCTCATCGAACGGTTACACATTAGACAACCTTACTAAGGACTGCACTTCCATGTACTGTCAAGATATTTTGGAAGTCCACTATAGGTGTTATCCTCACCATAGGTAACCGAGTCAACTGCCTTGTACACTGTGATACACCGAACACAACATTCAGGGAGATTTCCTGCCTGTACGTAAATACTTGGTTCTCCAAGGTGGTATATTGCAGTTCATAGTTGCTTGGTAAACCCTTTTGCCTAGTTACACCTGTTTTGTTTTATTTTGTGTCATTAATTTCTAAAATAAATTAATTTACTGTGGAATAACATCCTCCTCGTGGAAAAACTCCTTAGTGTATCTTAGGTTGAGACTAATGGCAACAGTTCCTGAGTCAAGGAAACCCTCTAACAGGAATCCTGGTCCTTTTCCTCCTTTTGGAAATATTAGTGCTCCTTATCTGGAAACATTTTCGCTTCCCATATTTCCCATTGGTTTACTAGTTTGGTTGTTTTCGACCCCTATGGTTCCAAATGTCCTAATTGTTTCTCAACCAAGTTCTTCTCCACCTCAACAATTTTAACCTCAAGTTGATCCTAAATTTGACCCTTTGCCTTCTTCACCTGTTGTTTCTTCATCCCTTTCTTCCTCCTCGCATGGTGAAAGTCTTGATTCTAGTAACGAGGAAGCTAAGAATAAGAAGAAAGGGATGAAGAAGAAGAAGAAGCAAAATAAGCAAGGAGGCAACCACGAAACCATTTCTATGGATGAAAATAGTATGGAGGAACCTTCCAATCAACTCGGTAAAGTTAAATTACCTTGAAAGTTATGTAAGGGTGATCACCTTCTTAGAGTTTGTCCTCGTATTCTCGAGATATTAGAATTTTGGTCCACAGGCTCACCTAAACCTTTGTCGTAACCTTTTGGAGATAATGTTGGTGACAAACCTTCAACTAGTGATAGTAAGGTCCGCAAAAAAAGGGTAAAGTCAAGTTTCCCTGTAGGTTATGTGAAGGGAATCATCTTATTCACCTTTTCCTTATATGGATGAAGCCTCAAAAGTGTTGGAAAAACTTGCAGCTTCTCAACCTCGTCTTCTAGTTGGTTATCGATAGCTTTATCCCAATCCTTCACTAGTTGATGAAGTGATTGATCAGAATCCAAACTCAATCAATCTCACTCTATCTGAATGTGAACCCCATGAGTCTATTCCTGACCAACCATTGGTTGATAAAACGGTTGACTTAGTGCCAACTTCAGTTGATCATACCTTTCCTGTAGAGAGTGAACCTCATACCAGCTAGGCTCTTCTCATTTCTTTAGATTTCAATGAACTAGGGGACTATCCTCTCGTTCCAATGACATTGAGAGGCAATCCTTCCATTCCCTCAGCACAAGGGAGTAGTTATCCAGTTACTATAGCATAGGGAGCATTTCTCCTGTTTCCATGACACCCCCTCCAAGTAGTATGGTCACTTCCTTTGATTGGAGTCGACTGACAGGATATCGTCTTCCTCCTTATGTGCCCTTCCAGATCATAGTATAAGATTATATTATGTCTGTGCCTGACACAGAAATAGACGAAGGCACATCTGTTAGTATTATGTCTTCAACTACTTGGCAAGCTTTTAGTTCTCCACAACTTGTGCCCATTACCTAGACTTTGTTCGATTTTAACAGAGGAACTAGCGAACCATTAGGGATCCTTCTTTAGTTGCCTATTACTTTGGGAGGAAATATTGTCTATAAAGATGGGATGGTATTCCAAGGCCCTTTATATTTTAGTTTAATCCTTGGTCATGAATATGTTTATGACATGGGAGCTCTTGTCTCATCTCTCTTCCGTGTAATGTGTTTCCTGCATCAAGGAAGAATCGTGACCATTGACCAAATTTCATTCGTTGGTCCCAATTTTCCTCCCAATCAACCAAATTCCATAAATGGTCCTTATATGCAAGTGGTGCCTCCCACACTACAAATTAATTATGTGGCAACCTATTCCATGCCCACATCTACTAATGATCTAGTAGATGATGTAGTGCATCATTTACTGGGGACATTGGAGTTTGATCTGTCCATTGGATCCTTTAATTCCTTTCAAAGCATTTCTCTCCCATCTAATGAGGATCTCTTGGAAGCCATGGCCTTTTACAGATCATGAAACAAGGTCCCCCAAGCAGAGTTATTTTTATTATGTCAAGCTCATTAAGAAATGAAACAAGGTTCTTGGAGTAGAGTTCCTTTTCTTGTGTCAATCTTGTTAAGAAATAAAATAAGTTTCTCGGAGCAGAGTTCCTTGTGTTGTGTCAAGCTCCATAAAAATTGAAATCAGGTCTCAGAGCAGAGTTCATTTTGTTGTGTACATCTCCTTAAAAAATGAAACAAGGTCCATGAGCATAGTTATTTTCTTGTGTCAAGTTCGTTAGAAAATGAAACAGGTCCCCTTCCAATTCGAGTCTTTGATTAGATCTCATAAGTTCCCAATCGAGTCTTTCACTTGATCTCATAAATGAGCCTTCATTCCATTTGCCCATTAGTAACCAATAGTCTACTTAGGTGAATGATATGAAGCTTGGGGGGCATGTACCTTGAATTGAGTCATTATGTTGGGGGCATGCAAACTTATTTTAAGCATAGTTTTTCTCTGTTTCAAGCTTGTGTAAAAATGAAACCAATTTCAAGCATAGATTCCATGTTTCAATCTTGTGTAAAAATGAAACTATTCTAATATTATCCCTCATGATTTCCATTTTTATCAGCCTATTTTTTCTAGACGAGCCTTGGTTTTTTCTTTCCATCGTCGCCATCTACTTGCCTAATCATATGCTTTCACTTGGTTGTTTTACCCTTTCCTAAGGAACCGCTATGATGAGTAGTCTTATTAGCCAGACTCTTGACCTTTGCATGTTTTGAGCAATTCCATCATGACCGGAACCAGTTGCTACTCTTTAAACCACTCGTTCCTCTAGGAGGAGTCTTCTTTAAGCTATTTTCAGACTCCCAAAATATGAAAAGATTGCTGAGAACTTGTCTTTTAAAAAGTCATTAAATTAAATGAATATCCGTCTACTCAGTATAAGTTTAACCCTTTTCTGGACTGATATAGACTAACCATGGAAAAAGAATACCTTAGTCGAACATGGCTAAGAGGTTCTCCTGAGTATCGTTTTCTACCTTTTCGGACTCAAGGGACTATCTACGAAAAGGAACATTTGGATTTTTTTTTTTTAACTTCTTTTTCAAAATCTCTAAATATGATAAATATGTTGAGTTATACCTTCGCCAAACTCGTTAAGATATCAAAAAACTATGGAATCATCGATCATGACGAGACTGAACCACTCCTTCTCAGGGTTTGTTAAATATACTTGAATGGATTCATCCAAAGGATGAACTTAGAGATCAAGCATATATTATCATCCTTAAGCTTGTTAAAAATAAAGAGGTACTGAGCAACAATGGTTACGGAAATTGGGAAAATTGGGTACTCCACTTGTTAAGGTAACTAATCGCTCTTGAACACGACACTTTTCCACTTCATCTCCATGGATGTTGGGTTGGGAAATTTGCTTGTCTTTTGGTTCATCATACCTTTTCAAAGCCTAAATTTTCAGTTTTGGGTCAATGTTGCCAACTCCATTTAGTGCCACTGGTGTTTTCAAGAGAAGTCATTTAGTCGATATCTACTACAATATTATTAAGCCTTCATTCCATGTCTGTCATTCTTGATCTAGTTCCATATCATCATCGTTCTATCTCAAATCATGATACATGTTTCGTGTCATTGATGGGGGATACATCAAGGCCCTCCTACTATGAGTCGCTTCCCATCGACATCAACTCATTATCCAGGAAGTTGGCTTAGAAACAAACATTTTAGTACATTGGTGCTTAGATACATCAATGGAAACTTTCCTCTCTCTCGCAGACAGATTTACATCACTGGCCTTAGATCAACAAATTTTATGTGGTGTTTGAATTCAAATCGTTCATTCACGCCATACAAATTATAATGCAATACCTTGAGAGCCATTAACATCATTGGTGGTTTCTCTCACGTCCGTTAATGACTTACATCATTGGTCGGTAATCAGATGGTGTATATTATGTTTGAATCGAGCTCATTGATTCACATGGTTAGACTCATACATTGGATGATCGTGTGAATGATATAGAAGACCCTGGATCTAGTTCCAACCATCTGGGCTGCAATTTCCGGATTAATACAAAGATTACAATGTGTGATGGCTATGATAATACAGATAGTCATCTAGTCATTGGCCCATATTTTGTCATCAGTGGACGTGTCTTTTAATCATTGTACATGTAATTTTAAGCTTATATGTTGAGCATGGGTATGCCTCACTCAGCAAAGACATCATGATCTCGTTAATTGTTCTTGATCCCGACTTGTCACAAGGTAAAACACTTCAATCATCAGTTGTTATTTCTGACTTTGTGCTTTAGGGGGCAATTTGTTATAGGCCATTTTGTCACATCTGGTCAATGGGCCTGTTAACTGGATCAATCAACATCCTTTTACCCCTTTTCATCATCATTGCACAAAGATCTAAGCATGGATATTCCTAATCCTTGAATTTATGCCCTTAACTACTTCATTTCAGTGATTTTAAGGCCAAACGTACCTTGTTTCCTTGAGAGATTGTGTTCACCAGCAGGTTGGCCCTCTCTGGACCTGCGTTGATGACCAGCAGGTTGCCCCTTACTGGGGGTGCACCGATTCAAGAATTCAGGAAAAATAAATGAATCTCGAAGCTTCCTCTTCCATAATATTTCAGGACATTTTATAACCATTTACCTCGGATGAAAGTCTCAAATCCTATCCTATCCTACCTTGGATATTTCACCCCTTATCCCTTGAGATCATCCTCCCATCAAGAGTGGATCTTAATCCTAGATTGGTAAATGGATACAAATTCCTAGCCTACCATCCTCTTCTATATATTTACTTCCATCCACAAGCTAGGGGTTGGATTTTGGAGATAAATTCTACCCTCATGTTGTTGTCGTGAGAGTCATTATTCCATGCATTAGGGTGACATAGAGGCACACTTTGTGACAAGGAATGACAAGTTAATTTGGAGGAGCTCTTCTACAAGATCAACTCCTATATTTGATCGTAACTCTCTCCATTTCTATTAATACAAGGAGTATATTGTTTTCCTATATGTGATGTTATGATTTCATGTGTTTCAATACCATGTTTATCTATTGAATTAAGTTATTGGATTATGCTACATAGTTGTCATAGATCTTTGGCTTGTGTTGTCTGATTGTGCAGGTTCTAATTATAGCAATCAAAGTTAGGATTGGAGCATATAAGCCAAGAAAGGAACGAAGCTTGGGACAGATTCCAGGTAGGCTTCATCCCATTGTCCATACTTTAAGGAAGACATTTTAGTCCTTGCTTTCTATTGTTCTAGGCTAGTCCACCATACCTAGGGAAGACACTTCTATCCGCAGTCATAGATTCTGTATAAAAATGTGGATGTGGAAACCTCTAAATAATTTATATATTATATAATATCCTCATTCCTAGTATGATATCATCTAACATAAAAATACTTTTTTTTGTTTTTTTTTTTTTAACTATATTTAATATTTTTAGTTTTTTCATTTTTCTAACTTATTTATCTAAACATGAGAGAGGATGTGAAATAACAACATTTTAGAATCTAAATATTTTACAAATTGACTCACTCATATACCAAAAAACTTTCATTAGAATCATTTCAAATTTAATAAAATTAGGAATATCAATATTAAATATTTTAAAATTAAATCACAATATAAAATCAAATTACAATAAAGGGAGGTATTAAACTATGTTGCCTCCATCAAATACTACCAGTGCATATAGAGGGCTAACAAATGATAACAAAAGCCAAATATTCACATGGAACACTTCAACCCATGAGGTGAAGAAAATTGGACATGTTTTGGGATATAAAGTAGTAGAATATTGGAAGGAGTTTAAATACGTGGGAATTCCAATTTACCTCAAGAAAACATCTGCCAAAACATGGTAGGACATTTTGGAGAAGATAAAAATAAAATTGGGGAAATGGGGAGCTATATGGTTCAATGTAGCAGGAAGAATGGTCTTGGTAAAAGCAATACTCTCTGCCATCCCCATATATCAATTCTTTTCACTTTTGGTGCTTAAGTATGTGCTACAACAAGTAGGAGCTTGTGTAAGGAATTTCCTATGGGAAGGAGGCCAATCAGAACCCAAAAAATGCCATCTTGTGAACTGGCATACTGTTTGAAATTTGAAAATGCATGGTTGATTAGGAATTTGGGACCCCTCTTGGGTTAAAACTACAATGGGTGCAAATATTTTCTGGAAGGTAAAGACCCAACTAGACCTATGGTGGGTGCAAGCTTTGCAAGCCAAATATATGCAGGAAAACAATTGTGTCATAGATAGCCTAGCTAATCAAGGATCTCTGATTTGGAAGTTGATTGCCTCCTCTTCTTCATTAATCAAAGATCACCTTTGTTGGATCCCATGCAATGGGGACAACATCAATCTTTCGGAGGATTAAATTTTGGGACGTCAGCCTTTATGTCAGGAAGAGTCTATTCAACCCTTGAGTGAACATCTAAGATAGACAAACATCATCATTCTAGCACATCTTTCACACTAGGACAAATTTGGTCTTTGGAAATATTGGAAGTTAGATGCAATTCTTCACATTTTGAAACCTGTTGAAGAAATTTTGAAGAGTAAGATGAATTGGTGTGCTCTACTTTGTCAAACAACATCGGATAAATGGGGTTGGAAAAAATCCTCCTACACAGTCAAAGAAGGATAAAACATGCTTCTCTTCCAATCTCAGGTCCCAAATAAATCCTCTAATTGGAGCAAGCTATGGATATCCAATGCAATCCTAAAGGTAATTTTTTCTATTGATTGTTATTGCATAAGAAAATGTTAATTTTTGAAAATCTTAGAAAACAAGGAATTGTTGGTCCCTCTAGATGTCCCCTCTATGAGAAGTCAAAGGAGTCAACCTCTCATATTTTTCTTTCATGTTTGTATTCAATAGCAGTTTGGACCATAGCCCTGGATCCCCTCTTTTGTAGAGCTCTATGTCCATCAAACATTCAAAACGTTTTATCATGTTGGCATAAGCATTACTTGGGCTCCCTTCAGACCAAATCCTCCTTCAAAGAGATCTGGATTGCTCCCCCCAAATATATTTGCTAGAAAATATGGTTTTCCACGAACAATGTCATCTTTAAATCGGTATCGATTCCTACAAGATATGTTTCTCTTAAAGCCCTCTACTTTTTCTTTGAATACAACCCTCGATTTATGGATCACTCCTTGGACCTGTTAGAGAAATAGTGGCTAGCTTCCTATATTTATCCTCATCCTAGCGTGGCTAGCTTCTTGGATTTCTCGTCGTCCCAACTCACTATCTTTAGGTCAATGCAAGTCTCGCCTTAGGTGGTTTCTACATATTTCTTACAAAATTTTTGTAGAATGGAGGAAAAAAAACTCAGTCATCGGTTCTTTAATTTGATGGTGGTTCAAATCGCAATCCAAGGGTGGTAGGAGGGGGGGGGATTATTCTAAATATCGAAGGAATAATTGTGGACAAATTCTCATGGTGTATTATTAGGAAAAAAGTAACACCCAACCCACATTTACTCGCTTTTACAAGCTCTCCGGGGTAAACGTGAGATGAGAGTTACTATACATGACCCAAAAACCAAGTTCCAATTATAGAAGTGGGGTCTACCATCCCAAAACTTACTGCAGCTTTCCAGGGACACAAGACTTGTAGAAATTTATGAATAATATGACACTTATTCAACCTCCTGATTATACACTATTGCGGAATACATGCATAATACATAATCTCATCTACATTGATCACCAATTTAGCAGTATTCAGAAACATACACATGCGCACATAGAAGCATCAAACACATATATCAACACAATATGTATCCCGGGGAAAGCATCTCGCTAAAAACTCCAAACTATTTGTATATTATATGATTGGGAACATGTAACAAACATAGTACAATACTCCTCACAAGTACTCAGTACTATCTCCACCTGTTACACACAATACAGCTCAGATCTGATCTCCAAATCTTCTCCGCTGCTTGCCTGCCTCCATTGCACAATCCTGTAAGAACAATAATTGTTAACCAAACTCGTGCCAAGTTCTTTTTACCTTGGAAAATCACTCACACTGGAAATCACGTGAGCACAGGCTATAATAATTTGTTCTTGGCCACAATTCTCATTGGCATAACTCAATCCCACTGATTGTGCAAGATCTCATGCACAACTATAGTCACAACTGATAGCAATCTCAATCTCTAACA
>APFE030889239.1:480641-491719 GCA_000404065.3 Pinus taeda | reverse complement strand
TGAACCTGTGACTTGATTCAGATCTGAGCTAGTTTGTGTGTAACAGGTGGAGATAGTACTGAGTACTTGTGAGGAGTATTGTACTATGTATTGTTACATGTTCTCTATCATCATAATATGCAGATAGTTGAGGCGTTTTCAGCTGTATGCTTTCCCGAGTACATACTGTGTTGATATGTGTGATTGATGTTTCAATGTGCGCATGCGATTGTTTCTTAATTCCGCAAAATTGATGATCAACGTAGAGGAGGTTATGTATTATTCATGATTCCGCAAATAGTGTATAATCAAGATAATCTCTGTGAATAAGTATCATATTATTCAAAATTTCTACACACTACCCTCTCAAGCTAGTTGCAACAACACTAGCTAGCTTATGAATTCATATAACCATTCAATAACTTATCAAATCATGAGAAATATCCATAACAATAGCACATTATTTAACCATTCCTATAACCAAAATTCAAATAGAACGAAACCATGACAAACTAGTCATAAAATCACCACAATAACCAATACATGTTATCATTGATCTGAATAAGAAATAACACATAATAAAATATGCATAAAGCCAACCAAGTCAGGGACTTCCATGTACCACCTAACCATAGATTGGGTTGAACCAAATCTCTCTTTCAGCCAATCACCCTCGTGTCATATTCCAAGCACGAATGTGGATCACATGGGATAATCCAAAACAAAAATAACTAGGGATTCAAAAGGTTAAACGACCTCAACCCTCCACCATAGTCATTTCACCAAAGCTGGTCCATAAATCACCAGAACCAAAACCAGCTTGGACGCCTCCGACTTCTTCACCATACCAATAGGAATTTTCCTATCTCCACCCATTCGTCAAGAGTTCCAGGAGAGTTCTCATCTCCACCCTCGACCCTTGGGAATTTTCCTGAGACCACCTCACCAGGATCTAAAATCTATCTGTCATCCAAAGCTTAACCAAAACAAGGAACCCACTACATCATGGATATCCAGGAAATGGCAAGGAAAGGTCGAAACCATTGTCAATCCAGGAAAATACCATGTTAATGATAGAAAAGTAACAAAATAACCAAATTCATGTACCATGCATTCAAATCTCAGCAAGGAAGTTACACATGCAATTTGTTGCGTGAAATGTTCTCCAATTGTAGCTACTTTTCCAACCTTCTTCTTCACTGCCCCGATTTCGTTTGATTTCTTTCTTGCTTCTGTCCAAGTGCTCTCTCTCTCCAAGTCCAAGTGAGAATGCCTCAATGTCTAAGTGAATTCTAGAATTCTCCCTGAGTAACCAAGAAGTGATCAAGAGTAACTAAGAGTGGCTAAGAGAGGCATAGAATGTTCTCCCTCTCCTTTTATTTTTCTTTCCATTTCCTTCATTTTCCCTTGTATGCATATTCTTGTCTCTTCATCTTCATTTTCTCCTATTTTTCTTTATTTCTTTAATTAATTTCCATTTATTGTCTTTTTACCTTTGCCAATGACAATGTCGATTTCCATAGCCAAAATAAACCACAAGTGATTCCCACTATAATGTTTTCCCCTCTATTCAGCTTGGAATATGTGTCCCATGACCTTAGTTTAATTTATTTACTTGGAAAATCAACCCGAGGCTATTACAAAAACCAACAATTAGGCAAAAACGTATGGGCTCTGTTTTGGATTAACAATAGCCCAACAGTGAGGTGTTCAAGATATTACCAGTCTGGGAAACTCTTTCCTAATTATTCATCATTTGAGAACCAATAACTCTCCAAAATATAGCATGTTAAGTTTATTGTTTCATCGAATCAAAGGTATCCTGCAATCTTTCACTAGCCCCCCCTCCTTTCATATCCTCAGGATCCTCAAATTTGAAGCAGATCTTCTCATCAATAAGGATTGCCTTTTGGGCAAAGGACATAATGAGATCAATGGCATTTTTTGTTATGTTACTATCACTTAATTATGCTCATGGTTGACTTATGTATTCCTAAATTTATTTTTTGTTCCCATTCTCAATTATTTCCCATGACTGGATCCCTATTAATCCCTAGTGTTTCCCCTCCCAATCAATTGTGTCCCATCCCTATCTCAATTCTCCTCCCATATTCCCTAGCTTCTCCTGATATAGTACTGCAAAGCTTTATTTTGGCTCATTCGCGAATGACTATAAGAAAAGTTTGTCGCCAGCTCATCGTGGCATCTCTTAGGCACTATCCTCAAGAAAGCGTGCCACATTCATTGGCACTTGTGCAGACCAGTCTCAACCTTAGGCAAGATTTTAAGAGTTTCCAAAGAAGCATATCTACCAATGTGCCTCATTTATTCATGCTGTTGAATATTGTTGAGAAACATTGCTAGTATCGTTCTTCAGAATTATTGCAATCCTCATGTACTTTTCAAAAGAGAAGAGAAATAAAAAATATTGTAAAAGAAAATTATTTTATAAGCATGATTTTAATGCTCATTTTATTATGTTCCTAGTTCTAAGCACCCATTTTTTGCTATTAGGGTTGTGTCATGAGTCATAGTCTTTTTCATAATGTATTAGACCCTTCTTGGGCTTTTTATGTCAAGAAATAAATTTATTTTTGTATCAAAATAGTCATTCATACCTCCACCAAGTAGGCCACAAGAGAAGACAAGTCAGCGTCATTGAATGGACTAGAAAACCTTCAAAATACTATAAATAAGATGAGCATTCAACCTATTGTGGCATCTATTGAAGCAAGTTTTGATATGTAGTTGTAAGACAAACAAAAAAAGTGTGAAATACTTAGAAGGAGAGGTATACATCATCACAAGAGAAGGAGAAACATAGAAAAGAAGAAAGAGACACTTGTCTAGCAAAAAGAAGTTGAAATTCTCTATTTTTCTCTCACACGTGCAAGATTTGGGTTGAAGGAAGGGGCCAAAATTTGTGTTTGATGCAACATTGAAGAAGATTGACTCTTGTTAACTAGAAGTTGATCTTTGTCATTTTGGAAGGACTATCTTGGGGGGTTGACTAGGTGGATTGGAGGAGGTATTTATCTTGGTAACAAGGTCTTGTTTGTCTCATTTGATTTGGTTCTGAAGGAAGATAAGAGAATTTTTGGGTCTTTTCCCCTAGACGAGGGGTTTTGCCTTGGCTAAGAGCCTACATCTCATGTCCTTCTTGTTTTTATCTTCATGCATTTATGTTTTGATAGTTGATTGATGATAAGAAGATAAAAGAAGACACAAAGGAAGATAATAAGAACACAAATAAATCACAAGTAATTATCAAGATAAAAAAATCTTTCTGCCTTTCTCATTTTTTAACTTGGTATCAAAGTTAAGGTGAAGTAGAAAAAGAAAAAGGTAGCTTTAAGATCAATAGCTCTCGTCATCATAAGGAACGCTTCAATAGAAGTTTCCAAGGTGGATCATAAGGAGAAGTGAAGTTTTACTATTAAAACTTTGAAGATCTATTGAAGGATTTCATCCACAAGAAGGAAGGAAGTCTTGGGAATATCATATACTAGTTTTTTCATACTATAAGAAGAGAAACTTTTTATCTAGTAAGGGTGACATTTACAAGTATACATATGGCATCATCAATGAAATCTGAGGAAACAATTCAAGGAGTGTCTAACTTTAGAGCATGGAAGAGAAGGATGGACCTCATCCTTGCAAGGAATAAACTATTGGAATTAGTCCAAGGAAAAGTCAAAGAACCTACAGATGATGCTGGAAAGGAAAAGTACAAAGAAAATGACATTAGAGCCATGAACCTAATTTTGGATGGAGTTAAAGACAAATTTATTCCCTACATATCCAGTCTAGATACTTTAAAGAAAATGTATGGTGCTCTATCCAAGTTATTTACAATCAAGAATATTGGACTAGTGACAAGTCTAAAGAATGAACTTTTAACTAAAAATAACCAAGATGATACAGTGTCCTCTTACTTCGTAATAATTACCCGCATAAGAGATGAACTACAAGCAGTTGATGAAATAATTCTTGATAAGGAACTTGTGATTGTTGCCCTTGTAGGACTACCAAAGTCTTGGAATGCGTTTGTATTTGGAATTAGTAGTTGGAAAAATTCTCCCTCCTTAGAAGAAATGTGGTTTGCTTGTATTCAAGAAGAAGCTCATCTTTCCTTGATAGGAGGTAAGCAAGAATATGGAGAGAATACCTCAAATGCCTACTCTGCTCATTTGAAGAAGAAAGGAGGAAATAAGAAGTTTAAAGGGTCAAAGAAAAATCTTGGGAAGATTGACCTTTCTAAAATAGAATGTTATCATTGTCACAAGATGGGAAATTATAAAAATCAGTGTCTTTATAATCCTAAGAAAAAGAAGAGAGAAAGAGACAAAGCTACAAATGCCACTGATGATAATCCTCCAAAGAAGTATAAAACCAAGGATTCTGAAGTCAAAAACTTATTCTATTAAGTATTTAGGGATATCATCCCGTATATACTTTGCTTATAGTATAGGTTATTGTTTTTAGGTATTGTAAAGTTTATCTTATGTTTGAATCTAGGATCAATCTTTCTTTTTTATTTCTAAGGTTTATATATCTAATATGTTTTGTTAGAAATTTCTTGAGTTGTTTTGATAGGTTGAAGAAATCCCTCACAAAGCTAGAATGATGCAAGATCAAGAGGGAGCTTCCACCTTTTCACAAAAGATAAGTATTCCTTATTCCTTTCAATTATTTTTTTGACTCCCTCTATATATCTAGCTTTATTTTTTATGATTGATTATAATCCTTTCCTTGTGTTTTCTTTGGAAGAAGGATTGTAGGTATATGATAAAGAATAAAAGGTTATGGTTAGAATCAAAGGGAGCCTACAAAAGAAAGGCTTGAGAAGCTATGTTCCAAAGAAATACCTTCAAGGTTTGTAAAGAGAGAAACTCAAGGTATGTATAAGGTTACAAAAATTTGTAGCATATCTCCATCATATCAAAAGGTATGATCATTATGTCATTAAAATTTGTTTTATATTAATGACTCTCTCATTTCTAGGGTTTTGCTATAGAATCACAAATATTGTTATATTGTTAGGGTATTCAATTTTCATTTGTTATGATTTTTAGGTTTTATTGATGATATCTAGGGCATATGATAAACTTATCTTTTTAGGGTTTGGTGATAGTACATACGGTTTATGACAAAATCTTTGTATATGTTAATAAAATATCCTAGGGCATGAACAATGAAACCCTAGGTGTAAATGCTTCCAACATGGTTGAAACCCTTACATGGTTTAATTGTTGGATATCTAAGGTTTAATATTAAAGTTTTGATAATAATATCTAAGGTTTGTGACAAAACCCTAGCAAAGGTTGTTGTAAGATTCTAAGGCATAAAAGTGTAACCCTAGGTGTAAATGCTTCCGTACAATTGAAACCCTAAAAAGGTTTAGTTTTTGAAAATATAAGGTTTATTTTCTTGTTTGAAGTTTTGATAACAGTAGATGCTCTCTTTGTGATAACATGTTATTGATAAAGTTACTTTCTTGCTCTTGTACATATATATTTGTGATCCTGGTTGCACTTGTTATTGAGATTTGCAGGCACATAGTTTGCAAGAAATTGTGAAGAGGTGTTCCTACCTCATACTTGATGATAACCTTATGATGATGATGAGCATGATGGAAAGAGGGAGTTGCAAGAACCCTGATGACTTTGAAGTTTACATTAATGAGTAAATGATGACCTTGTTGCCATATGAAGGAATAAATTTTTGGGAAGTCAAAGTTCTTTGGTGATATAATGTTACAAAAGAAAGATCCTATGTAGTTGGAATAATATGGTCGTTGATGATGGACTTATCCCTAGTTGAGAGGGAGCTTGGATGAACGAAAGTGTATATCCTCCATAGTTGAAAAGACCGACATGATGTGTAATAAATAATATAAAGAAAGAATAAGATCGAAGAATAGCTAAATCAATGTCGATGGTTACTCTTGTTTGATGAAGTTGTGAATAAATATTCGGTTTTTTTAAGAAGCGTCGAAGTGGAGTTTGGTGTTTCCAGTGAAGTTGGAGAAGGAAGCTTCCATTGAGATTTTTTTGGATGTCATGATGACCTAATCAATATCAGAATGGTTGAGGACCCTAGAAATTGTGCTAACATTGATCCAGGTGGATATTGGTGGTCACCCACCTATTCCACCTAGACCTCCAGTCGGTTTCAATTGTTTCCTTTTTTATTTCAGCATTTACTATTTTTCGTAGTTTTTTAAAGTCCTGAACTTCCGGAGTAGTTTTGACCCCCTAAATGACGGTTGTTGTTGTTGTTGTTGTTTTTTATTTTTTTTATTTTTATTTTTATTTTTTTTTAATTTTTTTTTTTAAACCTCCACTACAGGCGTATCTTCGTAGGCAAGGGCATGTCAAAAAACCTGTAGTACTCAGATAGACCTTTCCAACAAGGTATTGTACACGCCAAAAAAAGATAATATGACCAAGTTACGACCCCGAGAAGTTGGATGCCTAACTAACCCCAACGGGGCCCATAAACGCTTGGTGTTTCATCTCTTAGGGTTAGGGTTTTGGTTGTTTAGGGTTTTCTCATGTTTTTCAATAATAAATAGGCCCTTGAGCCTCATTGTAACACAGTTCAGAGGCATGTAGCTTTCACATCTATTCTCAGAGATAAGCTACAACTACCCGAGATAGTCTTATTTCCATTCTGTTTGTAAGCATATTTCAGTATTTGATATTCATGAAATGAAGTGTTATTTTTACTGCTCTTTGTTTTTATGGTTATATTTGTAATTTTTTGTGTTCCTGTTTAAATTACGATCAGGGTATCAGAGCGGTTTGCTCGTTCTCTATTTTTCTTTGCATGTCCCCAATGAGGTCGGGATATAAGGAGCTAGAGCTTAAACTGGTCGAACCTTTGCAAGAACAGCCTTGCAAATCTCGATGTCCTCCCATGGAAGAAGAAAATAAAGACCAGGGGCAGGAGATCATATCAAAATCTTTCTCGAAGAAACCCTCGAGCGACAAAAGAACGTGATGATGGAAAACTTTGCCAAGATCCTTCAATGGCTACCCAGGGGCGACACATCTACTTTAGGGAGCTACTCTTGAAGCGCCACACCCTTTAAGGTACAAGTTAACGTTGACATTCCCATATTTGAGGCTCATATAGATGCGAACGCCGTAGATAAATGGTCAAATCTACTAGAAGAATATTTTTTGTTCACGATTTTCTAGCCGGGAAAAGATTACTTTTTCTCTTTTCAAAGTCGCCCCCCAAGTCAAGGATTGGTGGGAAACCTACTACGAGCAGAAGGATGAAATTACGCCCTCACTATTTTCGGCCACACCCACTTGTGATTCATTCTGGGACGCCATCAAGGAACAATACTACCCTGTCAGGAGCTATGAGGATAAATACATAGAGTGGACCACACTGTAACAGGGAAGGGACCAAGACGTGTCAGAGTTTACCATTGTTTTTCATACCCTTCGCACGAAGTTGGGTATCAAGGATTCTGAGAAACATTTGGTGCTCAAGTAGCCCGACTACCTACATAGGTACATCCAGGATGATGTGGAGTTCCTAGACATCTCCTCGTTTGGCACAATCTACCAATACGCTGTCAACATTGAGAAGAAGCTTAAACAGAAAAAAGTGAGACTTTGCATCTGCAAATCCGAAGTAAGGGAAAGGCGCCCCCATACCATAGAGCAAAGGGAAATTCCAAGGCGGGGTGATCCAATATAACTTGCCAAATCCGCAAGCAAAGAACAACACCATGAAGACAAAGAAGGACACGAGAAAGTGGCATGAGTTCCATAAGAGCTCCACTCACAACATAAGTGAGTGTCGGGTCAAGCGGTCACTGGTGGCCGAGCTAAAGGCTTCTAATTTCGACGCATGTTCTGACTTTGAGCCAGAACCTGACAAGGGGGATGACAAAGGGAAGCATATCATTGATGTAGAGCCAAGTGCCACTATGGCCACAACCAAGATCCAAAAGGTTGAGCCTGAAGATCCTGAAGAGGGGGAGCACCTATTCCACTCACATATGTGGGGAAAGGGTTCTCTGTTGTAGTTCATTGTCGACATCAACAACCAAAAGAACCTCATTTCAGTAGAGGTCATGAAGAAGCTAGACCTACCAACTATAGCACATCTGCAACCGTACACCATTAGTTGGCTTCACCAAGGATGGGATCTCCACGTCAGCTAGCAGTGTCGCCCTCCCTACAACATCAAGCCCTTCACAGATGAGGTATTGTGTGATGTTTCTCCTCTTGAGGTTTGTGACGTATTATTAGGACAAACATGCTTATGGAAGAAACATGCTGTATATGAGTATAGACCTCGCTTTTTTATTATTTCTTTGGGTACTAAGTTATCTAGGATATTGGAGGTAGCCCCACCTACCGCCATCTCTTTGATTTCAGTTAAGAAATGCAGTAAGGTCATCTCCCAGAATGGGAAATTTGTTTTCTTTATGATTCGCTCTCAAATTAAGGGGAAGGTTGTAGCCACGTCCATGGCCCCCGGGAAGGGTTCCTCCAAGTAGCAGAAGAAGGTGGATGCTGTCGTGGAAGAATACAAGGACATCTTCTTCTCAACCATAGGGGTACCCTTGCATTGTCAGGTCAAACATTTAATCGATCTGAATCCTGGAACACCTTTTCCTACCAGGCCGATATATCGTCACTCTATTCTAGAAAATGAATAGATCAAGCGGAAAATCTAGGAGTTGCTGCAAAAAGGGCACATTCGACCAAGTTCCTCACCTTATGGTAGCCCGATTGTACTGGTACAAAAGAAGGATAGAACCTGGAGGCTCTGAATTGATTATCGAGCATTATACAAAATCATTGTCAGGAACAAGTGTCCAATCCCACAGATTGATGATCTACTGGACCAAATCAAGGGGGCCAAGTATTTCAACAAGATCAATCTGAACTCTGGTTATCACCAGGTTCCAATAGAGCCCACAGATGTATGGAAGACTGCCTTTAAATTCAAGGAAGAACTTTTTGCATGGTTTTTTATGCTCTTTGGGTTGAAAAATTCCCCTGTTACTTTTATGAGGCTAATGGATGACATATTGTGGCCCTTCACCAACTCATTCGTGGTGGTTTATCTAGACAACATCGTCATCTTCAACAAGAGTTCGGAAGAAAACTTGCAACACATTCAACAAGTCCTTCAAACCCTTCGACAACACAAACTCTATGCCAACTTGGAGAAATGCACCTTTGGCATGAGCCAGGTCCAATAGTTGGGGTACATCATAGATGAGCATGGCGTGCACGTGGACTCAACCAAGATCCAAGTCATTCGGGATTGGCCATGTTGAAAATGCAACAAGATGATGGAGCTTAGTGAAAAGAAGTCGCCTTCACTAAGTGGGCCCTTTTTGGCGCAAAGTCTATTTTTAGACTATGTCTATTTTTAGACATAAGGATCATGGTCTATGAGTTGCAGGATGCTATTTATGGATGATTGGTCATGTTGGTAAAAATAGATGTACCTCTATTTTTAGACATATGTGCGGAGTCTATTTTTAGACTGCCAGTCAAAAAAATAGAACAGTTGAATATTATTAGCTCTTAATAATATTTGGACTATAAACATTACCTTATCCTCTTGCACCACTTCAGTTTGAGCTACGGATGTGGCACATGAAACTGCCAGAAGGAAATACACTTTTCCTATGGGTTAGTTGAGTTATTACATGATGGACTTCAGTTAGAACTCAAGTGATTGAGTTTGGTGGAGTTGATTGAGGAGTTGATGGAGTTGTGTTCAGTTTGACTTAGTTGAACTAGTTGTATTTAGTCTAACTGAAAAATACACTAGCGATGAGTGGTGTGAATTAATTATTAATTAATTCACTAGTTATTAACTCATAAATCAACTAAAGAATACATCAGTTAACTCAGTGCATGGACAGTTCAGTGGAGACAAGTGTTAGAGGTGGGTGAAAGGGTGAGACTACTATCAGTTGTGACTATAGCTGTGCATGAGATTTGCACAATCATTGATTGAGATTACCAATGAGGATTGCACAGTACAAGCCAAGGGGATTTGAACTTGGATCTGATCTATTCTCAACTTGGATTGCGCAGTAGAGGCAAGCAAACAGTGGAGGATATTTGAACCTGTGACTTGTTCAGATGTGAGCTAGTTTTGTGTGTAGCATGTGGAGATAGTACTGAGTACTTGTGAGGAGTATTGTACTATGTATTGTTACATGTTCTCTATCATTATAATATACAAATAGTTGGGGTTTTTCAGTTGTATGCTTTCCCCATTACATACAGTGTTGATATGTGCGATTGATGTTTCAATGTGCGCATGCGATTGTTTTTTTTAACTCTGCAAATTGATGATCAATGGTAGAGGAGGTTATGTATTATGCATGCATTCTACAAATATAGTATAATCAGGATAATCTCTGTGAATAAGTGTTATATTATTCAAGATTTCTACATGGTATCAGAGCAAGTTGATCATCAGATCTATTATTCAAAAAGTGATTACATTTTATTTCTTCAGGCAGAGTCTATAGTCGGGCCAGGTAGCCTCTGGATTCATCCTTCTTTTGGAAGGTGAGATATCCAGTAAATGCCCATACAGTCAATATTTGTACGAGAAATACTTTGTTCTCACAAATTTTAGATCAGAAGCGGTTGAGTTTTGAGCTGGTGGAATTCGAAGTTGCAGCAGTGTTTTCTTGGTGTCGAAGTTGAAATGTCTTTCAACAGATTGCGATTGGAGTATGCCTTTGAAGGCAGCTCGAATTATATTGCATGGAAAGACAAGATGGAGGTGATGTTAGATGAAAAAGGGTTGAAGGAGTTCATAGATGCTGAAGTCCCAAAGCCTACTGATGCTGCTCAAGTTGAGGCTTGGCAAAAGAAGACAACAAAGTGTCGAAGAATTCTGTTGGAGGGCGTGAAGGATCACATTGTATCTAGCCTGCATGGAAAGGATTCTCCATACTTGATGTGGAAAGCATTGACAGATTTATTCCAAAGAAAGAGCGACCAGAGGAAGTTGGCACTGAAGGATAAACTCAGAAACATTAAGTGTGAGAAAGGAGACAGTATGCCCAAATATCACGCGAAGTTCACCCA
>APFE030889239.1:401795-479839 GCA_000404065.3 Pinus taeda | reverse complement strand
AGTTCATGGAGTGGAAGAGACCACTCATGCAGCGCCAACCATCAGAGGGCGAAAGCGCACTACAAAAGCTGAGCGACTCGCTCAAGATGCAGAGAAGGTTGTAGGACCACCTACAACACAGCGCAGACAGAGACAGTCACCTGATCGGTACACTGGATACATGGCTTTTGTGAGCAAATGTGTTGCGACTGAGCCATCCTCTTTCAAGGAAGCTGTGGAGGATCCCGCATGGGTAGACGCCATGGTGGAAGAGTATGATTTGATTGTCAGAAACAGTGCATGGGAGATTGTCCCAAGACTGGAGGGGAAACCAATGGTGGGTTCGAGATGGATCTACAAAGTGAAGCAGGCAGCTGATGGGAGTGTGGAGAAGTACAAGGAAAGATTTGTTGCCTGAGGCTTCTCACAGATAGAGGGGATCGATTATGAGGAGACCTTTGCACCTGTCACAAGGTGTTCTTCCATACGGACGGTTCTTGCTCTCTCAGCGCAGATGGGGTGGCACATCCATCAGATGGATGTGAAGACTGCGTTCCTCAATGGAGTCATTGAGGAGGAGGTGTACATAGAGCAACGCAGTGATGTACTATTTGTTTCTCAGGGTAAGTATGCCTGGGAGATACTGCAGAAGTTCAACATGCATGGCTGCAAGCCTATTGATACTCCTCTTCCTGGAGGTTGGAGGAAGGAGGATGCTACTTCAGTGGAGGTAGTGGATGCCACTGTTTATTGACAATTGGTGGGGTCGCTTATGTATCTGGTCAATACACGACCCGATATATGTTATGTTGTTAACTAGCTTTCACAAGCTATGGTTAAGCCAACCAAGCTCTTCTGGAAGGCAGGCAAGCATGTATTGCGTTATCTCAGAGGCACATCGGGATATGGATTGTGGTACAGACAGGAGGATGAGGTGAAGCTATGTGGTTTCACGGATGCAGATTGGGCAGGGAGCCCAACGGACAGAAAGAGAACATCTGGAGGGGTTTTCTGTATTGGGTCGACAACAGTTTCTTGGTACAGCAGGAAGCAGAGATCCGTGGCACTCAGTTCAGCAGAGGCCGAGTATATGGCAGCAAGTTTGGCTGCATGCAAGGCTATATGAATGAGGAAGATCCTGGTCGGGTTGTTCGGGTCACACTTGGAGCCTACTGTGATTTATTGTGATAACCAGAGTTGCATTAAACTCTTGGCTAATCCAGTATTTCATGATAGATCCAAGCACATCGACATCAGGTACCATCATATCAGAGATTGTGTGCAACAGAGAATCATGTTACTTTCATACATTCCCACGGAGGATGGGGATGTTGATATCTTGACGAAGGCGCTCACCAGGAGAAAATTAAAAGACCACAGAGGTAGGATAGGGGTTGCAAATAATCCATATCTTGTTGAGAGGGAGTGTTGAAAATGCAACAAGATGATGGAGGTTAGTGAAAAGAAGTCGCCTTCACTAAGTGGGCCCACAAGCTATTTTTGGCACAAAGTTTATTTTTAGACTATGTCTATTTTTAGACATATGGATCATGGTCTATGAGTTGCAGGATGCTATTTATGGATGATTGGTCATGTTGGTAAAAATAGATGGACCTCTATTTTTAGACATATGGGCAGAGTCTATTTTTAGATTGCCAGTAAAAAAAATAGAACAATCTAATATTATTAGCTCTTAATAATATTTGGACTATAAACATTATCTTATCCTCTTGCACCACTTCAGTTCGAGCTACGGATGTGGCACATGCAACTTCCAGAAGGAAATGCGCTTTTCCTATGGGTTAGTTGAGCTATTGCATGATGGACTTCAGTTAGAACTCAAGTGATTGAGTTTGGTGGAGTTGATTGAGGAGTTGATGGAGTTGTGTTTAGTTTGACTTAGTTGACTAGTTGTATTTAGTCTAACTGACAAATACACTAGTGATTGAGTGGTGTGAATTAATTATTAATTAATTCAATAATTATTAAATCATAAATCAACTAAAGAATACATTAGTTAACTCAGTGCATGGACAGTTCAGTGGAGACAAGTGTTAGAGGTGGGTGAAAGGGTGAGACTACTATCAGTTGTGACTATAGCTGTGCATGAGATTTGCACAATCAATGATTGAGAGTGCCAATTAAGATTGCGCAGTACAAGCCAAGGGGATTCGAACTTGGATCTGATCTATTCTCAACTTGGATTTCGCAGTAGAGGCAGGAAAACTGTGGAGGAGATTTGAACCCGTGACTTGTTTAGATCCGAGCTAGGTTTGTGTGTAGCATGTGGAGATAGTACTGAGTACTTGTGAGGAGTATTGTACTATGTATTGTTACATGTTCTCTATCATCATGATATATAGATAGTTGGGGGTTTTCAGCTGTATGCTTTCCCCATTACATACAGTGTTGATATGTGTGATTGATGTTTCAATGTGTGCATGCGATTGTTTTTTTTAATTCCGCAAATTGATGATCAATGGTAGAGGAGTTTATGTATTATGCATGCATTACACAAATAGTGAATAATTAGGATAATCTCTGTGAATAAGTGTTATATTATTCAATATTTCTACAGGCTAGCGCTGACCACTCTAACGGAGCTTCGTAGCTTTTTGGGCCTTGCAAATTTTTATCGGAGGTTTGTGTTGGGATTCTCCCATATCACTTGGCATTTGAGTGAGATTACTAAGGTCGAGGTGAAAGAAAATTTTTCCTGGTCTGAGTCCCAATAGAAGGCATTCGTTGAGTTGAAGCGCTGCCTTTGCTTTGCACCAGTACTCACACTGCCAGGCCTGCAACAACCATTTGAAATCGAGACAGACGCCTTAGACTATGCTATTGGTTTAGTCCTTACCCAACACAGGCATCCAGTGGCCTATCATAGTGAGACACTTTCTGATACAATTCAGAAGTACCCCACTTATGATATAGAAATGTATTCCACGTGGAAGCTTGTCGAAAATGGAAGCACTACATTCTGGGGAAGGAGATGATCATCCACACCGATCACCGATGTCTTCAGTTTATACAAACACAGGGGAATTTACAGAATGATTGCCATCAAAAGTGGTTTAGATATCTGCAACTATTCCACTTGAACACTAAATACAAAAAGGGTGGCACCAATCATGTTGTAGACTACCTCAATTGACCCCCAGTTGCAGAACTGAATACTATTATCAACTCTTGTGGTCACAAGACCTCTGGATGGCCACAACTATACAAAAATGATCCAGAGTTCACCTCCACATACCAAATTCTAGTAGATGGGAAGCAAGTTCCTGATTTACACCTCAAGGACACAATATTATGCTACCTGGGCCACATTTGTGTTCCTTCAAGTGAGCGTGCCAAACTGATTTGGGAGGCACACTATAGTTGGATCGTAGGACACTTTGGGTTGGAGAAAACTGTGTCTGTACTAAAAAATTACTTCTATTGGCCCAAACTTCAACTGGATGTTGGGAAGTATATCAGATCATGTACTACCTATGCCATCGCCAAGCCATCCATCAAGAAGAAATGCCTATACACTCATTTGCCTACTCCCAACTAGTTGTTGGAATCCATCTCCATGGACTATATGTCTGCCCTCCCTTCTACCCAACATGGTAATGACTGTGTATTTGTGGTCATGGACAGATTTTCTAAGATGGCTATATTGGCAGTCTATAAGAAGAGTATCACAGCAGAGGACACTTCCAAACTCTTCTTTGAATGAGTATGGGTACATTTTGGGATCCCGCAGACCATTATATCAGATTAGGGTAGCCGGTTCTTGAGCACATTCTCGTCAAGCCTCTGGACACTATTGGACAACAATCTCACCAAGTCGACTACCTTCCATACAGACTGATGGCTAGATGGAGGTCGTCAACAGGATGATAATGCACATACTCTGCATGCACAACTCCAAGCATCCTCAGACTTAAGATGAGAGTCTTCCATATGTGCAACATAGTTATAATAGAGCTCTTCATATCTTGATTGGTCGCAATCCCTTTCAAGTGGGTCTAGGATTTCAACCATTGTGTGTGATTGATGTTCCATGCCTCAGGCGACTACACAGACATAATCCACCCATGTAGCATTCAAGGCAGATAAAGCGACCAAATTTATTGAACGCATCCAACACATCCGCCAGCAGGTTCATGACATCTTGGAGAAGTCAAATGCCAAGTACAAGCAGTGACATGATCAACATCGGGTGCCACACAAGTTTTAGGTGGGCGACAAAGTATGGTTGTATTTTTAGAAAGAACACCTTACAGAAGCCCATCGAAAGCTCAGACCACTCTGATATGGTCCTTATACCATTGCCAAGGATGTGGGAGACAATTCTTTTGAGCTCAACATTCCCCCATTCCTTGGTTTGCACCTAGTGTTTAATGTGGACCGCCTTCGACCATACTTCCCACCATTATTGGACACATAAGACATTGCAGAACAACTCACACCAACAGAGTTAAATCCAGACTACATGGAACCTAACACAACTGATCGAATTATGGACACACAGGTCAAGAACACTCACCAGCAGAAGATCCAACTATATCGGGTTGTCAAAGCTGGCTAACTCCTACACCAAGTCAAGTGGCTCACCAGGGACCAAGTTCAACGGAAATTTCCTCACCTCATGGAGGCTCTGCACACAATGGGGACCATTTCTTCCTAAGTGGGGAGGAATGATCCAGGTGGATATTGGTGGCCAACCACCTATTCCACTTGGACCTCCATTCGATTTCGATTGTTTCCTTGTTTATTTCAACAATTTACTATTTTTAGCAGTTTTTCGGGTCCTAAACTTTGGAGCAGTGGTGACCCCCTAAACAATGGTTTTTTGAAGTATCGTATGCTCCAAATGGAGATAATATGACCGAGTTACGGCCTTGGGAAGTTGGCTTCCCAACTAACCCCAACGAGGTCCATAAACGCTTGACGTTTCATTTCTTGGGGTTAGGGTTTTGGTTGTTTAGGTTTTCTCATGTTTTTCTATAATAAATAGGCTCTTGAGCCTCAATGTAACACAGTTCAGATGCATGTAGCCACCACATCTCTTTTCATAGATAAGCTACCATTGCCTGAGCTAGTCTGATTTCCATTATGTTTGTAAGAATATTTCAGTATTTGATATTAATGAAATGACGTGTTATTTCTATTGCATCTTTGTGTTTATGGTTATATCTATAATTTGTTGCGTTCCTGTTTAAATTCAGATCAAACATATGGCTAATAAAAACCAATATATTTGAAGTGATTGGGTTTGTGAGGCTATAATATGTTCAGAAGGATGAATAAGTAGTTGATGGGTTGATCTCTCCTTGAGAAGTTTGTATATTTTAGAAGCATGATTGGATTGGTGGATATCTCTAATTTGGTTGAGAGGGAGAGATGAGTACCATAAGCTTCCCATGTGATGGTACTTGAGAGGACATCTTGGCTTAGTTGGTATTTAGATCTCAGTTATAGTTTGGCCTTGATGATGTCTAGATCTCGGTGTGGAAGGGTAGCTTGGTCTTATGGAGCTCCATTTTAGTTTTTGACCTTGATGATACCTAGATCCTTGTGAGGGTTGGTGCCTTAGCATGGAGGCCTAGATGTTATCCATATCTAGTTGGATTGATACTAGGTTTGTAGCCTAATGGTACCTATAGTGGCAAGTTTCCTTGATGGCACCTTAGTCCCTATTGGGAGGATACCTTGGCAATTTTGGTATCCCTAGCATTGCATATGGTGTTGTACTCTTTTTGGAACATTTCAAATTGAGGTCAACCTTGTACCAGTTGAACAATTATGAATACCTCCCTAGTTAAGAGGGAGTGTTGTGATATGTAACTAGTATCAATATTCATAATTATTGTAATCCTCATGTATTTATCAAAAGAAAAGACAAAGAAAAATTATTGTAAAAGAAAATTAATTTATAAGCATGGGTTTCATGCTCATTTTATTATGTTCCTAGGTATAAGCACCTATTTTGTGCTCGTAGGGTTATGTCACGAGTCATAGTATCAAAATAGTGATTTATACCTCCTCCACCAAGTCGGCCTCAAGAAAAGACAAGTGGGACTCATTGAAGGGATTCAACCACCATGAAAAGACTATAAATAAGCTAAGAATTTTACCTATTGTGGCATCTATTGAAGCAAGTTTTGATACAATTTCAAGAGGAAGAAAAGAAGTGTGAAATACCTAGAAGGAGAGGCATACATCATCACAAGAGAAGGAGAAACATAATGAAGAAGAAAGAGATACTTGTCTAGAAAAAAGAAGCCAAAATTCTCTCTTTTTCTGGCACATGTGTGACATTTTGGGTTGTAGGAAGGGGCCAAAATTGCATATCCGTAGTAGAGGCTGAAATCTTGATGCTAGATACTAAAATCTGTGATTGATGTAGTATTGAAGAAGATTGACTCTTGTTGACTAGAAGTTTATCTTTGTCATTTTGGAAGGACTATCTTGGGAGACTGAATTGGTGGATTGGAGGAGGTATCTATCTTTGTCAAAAGGTCTTGATTGTTTCATTTTATTTTGTTCTAAAGGAAGAGAATATAGTTTTTGGGTTTTTCCCCCTAGAAGAGGGGCTTTTTCCTAGCTGAGGGCCTACATCCTGTGCCCTTGTTCTTTGGATCTTCATGCATTTATGTTTTAATAGTTATTTGATGACAAGAAGATAAAAGAAGACACAAAATAAGATAATAAGAACATAATGAAATAACAAGTAATTATCAAGATAAGAAAATATTTTCGCCTTTCCAATTTTCTAACAAAGATTGCACTGGTGCTTAATTTTGAGCTCATGGCATATGAGGAAGGCATCTTCGTAGTTATTTTTGTGGTGATTACTTTGTCTAAGGACCTTGCAATCCATAATGAGGAATTGTAGGATCAGATGTGGCTATTTGATTCTAGTGTGAATAAATTGAGGAGCATATGCACATCAATAGTGAATTCTTGTAAGTAGGGTGGGTTATGGTCCTATCACCTTCTGAGAATTTGGCAAAGGAAAGTTTTGATAGCAAGAGTGGAATCTAGATAGTGGATCAATTGGAATCTTAGCGATGAGATTCAGGCAACTCGAGTCTTTTTCCGCTGCGAACTTTGTTTGGGGTTAAAGCACCACTGCAGTTGGGAAGTGTGGTGTCTTGCTCTCTATGGTTCTGAGGTAACTGTTTCAATTCTCTCTTAGATTGGCTTTGTGCAAACTTGAACTAGTTATGTTTTTTTTGTGGTCTAAGTTTATAGTTTGGACAAAGATAGAGAATAGAATATAGGAAGAACCTTCCTCTCCTTTTTGGGTTGTATATTTCTATTTGGGCTTGTATCTTCTAATTGTGTTATTATACCATCTAGCTGAAACCTTCTGATCATTGGAAAGTATATTGGTCCTCTTGTCTATGTTTTTTACACAATTGGTCCTTCATTTCTCACTCGACACTATTTTCAGAGTGACTCTCTAATGTATACAAGTTCATTAACATGAAATTAATGAACCCAAACTAGTTATGTTTGTATTGTGGTCTAAGTTTATAGTTTGGACAAAGATAGAGAATAGCAAATAGGAAGAGCCAACCTTTCCTTTCTGGGTTGTATATTTCTATTTGGGCTTCCAACTTCTAATTTGGCTATCATACCATCTAGTCGAAACCTTCTGAGCATTGGAAAGTATATTGGTCCTCTGGTCTATGTTTTTTACACAATTGGTCCTTCATTTCTCACTCGATATTATTTTCAGAGTGACTCTCTAATGGACACAAGTTCATTAACATCAAATTCTTCAACTACATCTATATGTGATCACTACAAAAATGAACATGCAACTATTAATTCTAAAATCTATAACCTGCATGTCATGCTTTACCAACAAAGGGCCTCTGAATGAAACACCTTTGACATAATTGAGGCCTAACAATAACGAATTTCATGCTTAGAGGATGAGGTTGATGCTCTTAGAAGAATTATTATGGACCTCAAGCTTCAGGGTGCCCAGCTAGCCAACCCAGAAAGGGAACCACCTCAGGACATTGACCTTAATCGCCCTGCAGATAGTTCTTACTATTAATTTATGTAATGTCTCATTTGAAATGTTTATGACTTTTGCTTCAATTTTTGTGTATATATACTATTAGGCTAATAAGGGTATTGATAGACTATGAGGCTTGTGTTGTAATCTAGGCAAGGGTAGATAGTTGCAATTTGACATCCTATTTGTCCATGAACAAATTCACAATTTAATTCTCCTAGGTATTTATCACGACCAGGTACCAATTTAATATTAAGGGTACTCATTCTTGTTAAAAAAAAACCTTATATCCATTCAATAAATAAATAAATAAAAATGATTTTCCATGTCCATTTAAGCAATCTTACTCATACATTATATTCTCTTTTCCAATATGGGTAGTTAAATGGAAAAATAAAATGAAATAAAAAATATCAACTCGTAATACATAATAATTTTCATATTTTAACTCTTGTAACGTCTCCTAAAGTTCTTTATCAAAATTATATTTAATCTTTTTAGATGTCACTAATTATAACTCAATATTAAATTTTTTAATATAAAAATTTATCATCTTTTTACTTGTTATGTTTAGTGATATATACCTATATTCAAAAGAAATCATATAACAAAAATTACAGTGTATATTGTTAATTATTAGTATATATTCATCTTAAATACAAGTGTGGAGAGGATCAAATCTCTTTAGGTGTAAACTCTTTTTTTAAAGTGCAAAGATTTGAATATATATATATATATATAAGTTCCAAAAAACTTGTTGAGCTTCAGGGAGAATTGACCAAAAAAATATACCTAACGAGGATCATGATGTGAAACAGTAAGACTACTTCAAATGTTTTAACTATAAAAATTTATATGCATAATTTTTTGTAAACAATATTAATATATACATAGTTGACATTAAAATATTTTACATAATATGTGCATTGAAATATTTTATATATGGAGTACATTATGTACATTCAAATAATTTTTGTTTTTTTCTTTGAATATATTTTTAAGTATATCTCAATATTACTTAATCTTGCATATTAAAATATTTTATTAATAATCCACATTAAAACTTATTATTATTATGAATATATTTAAATGTCACATATTAATCTTATATTAAGAATTGATAAATTACACATTTGCTTATTATTATTCTTATTAAAAGTTTCTTACTTTTTTTTTTTCATTTTATTTTGTTAACTTTTAATTATTTCTTTTTCTTTGGATATTGAATATTTTATTATATACAAAATTAAAAATATTTTCTTTTTAACATTTTTTTATACATAGATATATATGAAATTATAAATAATTTTTTTTTTAAAGAAACAAGAAGGGATTTGTATTAAAAAAGCTTGGTTACAAGGTCAAAACCTTTACATGTTCCAATCGTTCTTGCATGTTTGAAATTGAGCACAGAGGCTCAATCCAAACCCTCAAGCTAGTTCCCTAGGACACAAAAAATTCAGTCTCTTTCCAACTAAAGTTTTTTCTAAAAAATTCCCAATATCCAGAGACATCCATATTCCATTTTTCACTACTTTTGTTTTGATTTAGTCTCACTTCTTGTTTTCCTTTCTTTCCAACTTGATTCCAACCCATGTTTGTTGCTAATTCCATCGAGCCATTCTTTAGCAAGTGAACATTGTTATCTTGGAATTCTTGCTCATCTGCTTGATCTTCCCAAAAAGATATTTTCGGGCAAAAATCCTTGTAGATTCTAGAAAAAATTCGTGTTCCACAAGGGTTTGCGACTTTTTAGCTTTCTCTAATTCTGGAGGATCCTTACTGGCATGTGTTTTTTCCTGTTAGATTTATGTTGTTGTTGTTGCATTTTCTTTGGTAGTATTTGTTTCCTACTTATCTTCCAATTATTTCTTATCCTATGACTCTTCCTCTTTGTAGACCATATAGTGATCACCATGAGTTCATTCCCACCATTCGGACCTTCAATTCTTTTTCCAATTTTTGTTGTTCTGTGAATGCTTGGGGAATTTTTTAATTACATACCATGTTTTATAGCATGCTCTACACCTGATAAAACATTTTCATAGTTGATCTTTTGGACCCAAACACAGTTTGGAGCCTTCAAGTTAATATCAGCAAGAAAATTCTTGTTGAAGTCCATCTCTACATATATTCTGACATATGTAGTCTTATAAAAAAATTCAATTTCAAGGCTACAACAATAAAACTTTCCTAACACATTTATAATAGAGGATAGTGATGGAAGATTCCAAATATGCACGGGAAGGTTCAAAAGCCTTACCCAAACTAGAGTTGTGGAGATTGATGTCGTTACTAGATCAAAATGGGAGTCCAGGGTTGCATGAAGAGACTGACACTACTCAAAATCACAGTTTGGCTTCGTAAATTGTCTTCATGTCCTCAATATTATAAAAAACTGCAAAAAAAAAACCTTGAGTCATAGAGTAAATATTCAGTTCATCCGTCAAAATAGGTTTCCATGTCTCAAAGATCCATTTGTACAGATTTGTCAGCCATGGCCCAAACCCATTAAACCTACAAACAAAATCTTGCTCCACAAAATGTTTTTCACAACTGAAAGTTCCTCATCTAAAGGAACTTTGAGGGAAGGAAATTTTTGAACCATTGGAAGACTAGAACCAAATTTCAACATGGAACTATATGAAACAGAATAAGAGTTCGCTTGACTGGAAACCATGCCTGCAAGATAAAATATCTTTTTCTGTTAAATCCTTGAGATTTGTCATTGAACAAACTACAAAAAAGATCTATAAAAGATTCATGCAATCAAAGCATAGGTCGGTTAGCTAGGGAAAAAAGCTAATCGCTGCAAGGGTTTTTAGAGCTCCAAGATGCATCACACGCGACTTAGTGATTGTTTAAAATGCCATAGTTTTGATCCACCTATTAGTGCTCAAATCTACCTTAGGCTTAAATAAGGTAAAACTCAAGGCTACATCAAACCACACTCAGCCTCGTAGCTAGCCCTACGAGGACAGGAGAGGGCTCTCTCCGAGTCAATCTCGGAAAAAGGTAATCAATGAGGTCGAGATGACTAAATTGATAACTAATTTTAGGCTAGGTATGAAGTACAAGGAGTTTGAAATTGATTTTTTGAAGTTTTGTTGAATTCAAGGGAAAGGCAATTTTGGGTGCAGGGATGAGGCACAGTTTTTGTAGAGGTCTACTTGGGGCAAGATAGGCGATTGTTTTGATGCCTTTAAAGAGAATGAATGGATATATCTTACTGGTGAGAGGTTAAGGGGAGAAAGAAACTTTCAAGGATTCTCCATAAACAAATGAAAACATGGAAAATCAAACAAACTTAAAGGCAGAGCATAGCAAATTATGGATTCTACCTTAACACTTCATTTGTTCAATTGTAGAAAATCAGAGAAGGAAAGTGATACACATAAACAACTTACAAATACTGAATGAAGCACACCATCAACACATAAAGCCACATGAATCCCAAATAGTGCTGCAAAACCCTGGTCTTTCCTTTGCCAAAAATGCTAAAATATGTACAATAGAGTGTCAAGCTATTCCCAAGAGTCCAACCTCTCCAACCCCTGAAAATGATTGAGAAGCTACATCATATAGACCATTCTAACCCCTTTCCTTGCCTCCAGGGGTCGAGCTCATCATTCTAGGATCTGTTTGAACTAATTCTAAACAAGGAACTAAAATCTAGGTAGTCAAACGACTTACCCCTATATGCTAGGAAACTGATTCATTCATTTAATTTTCACCTTTTAGTGAATGAATCATCTAGAACAAGTAAAAATGTGCCAAAATTAAATCATGTTCAATCAATTACATCAAGAGAAGTCAAAAATTACATCACAAATAAAGACTAGTCAAACTGGCCGAATTTTTGAGCTAAAAGATGAAAAATTGGCCAAAAATCTCTATGCACTGCGCGCCTTTCAACCTGCTTTTGGGGCACTTCCCGACATCCAAATCAAGCTCAAAATAGCTGGTTGGAAAGCCCTGGATGTCTGATATCTCTCCCAAGTGGAATTTTTTAATTTGGAGCTCATTTTCCCCCTCAAAATGTCATTCTCCCGGAAGTACTTCCTGCTGGTGCAAAAGGTGGCAGAAAGGTGATTTTCATGGTGTTTTTAGGCCTTTTGATCACCCAGAACTTGATGAAATGCTTTGGCAATAGCTGAGAATGCATAACTTATCATTACAAATCCAAAAATGTAAAGTTTTCCTCCAGCAAGTGTCCCAATCTTAAGCGCGCGCGTCGACGCGCTACGCGTTGAGCCAAAAAACTTGTTTTGCAAGCCAAAAATTTAAAATTGACAAAATTTTCTCCAAATTCCTTGAAATTTGGGCTGAAGGTGCCCTCATCAAGTGCCATGTTCAGCAAAAGAAGCTTCGACCAAGATTCGAAGTCTACCTCCCTTTTTTCACATTTTATTTCTCTTCCTAGTGCATGCAGTTTCATTTTGTAAAGTCACTGTTTGGTCATATAATGTATCGTGTCTGCTCATGGTGTGAAAGTCTATGCCAAATGTATGTTATTTGTTGAAATGAGAATGAAGGCTTGATGTCTTTGTCTTCAAGTGCCAAATATGCCAAAGGGAAATGAGGAGCTGTGAGGAATATGGAACAGTAGGTATTATGGAGTGAGGGTAAGGATATGGTTCAATCAATTGAAACCTGCAATGTGAGGACAGTCACTTGATTGTGTTTTAGGAGTGTGAGGTTTAGGGTTTTATGTATAGTAATAGGGTTTAGGGTGTGGGACTGTTGTATAGGGTTGGGAGATTTTTATAAGGGCTAGGGTTTTGGAGTTTTGGGATTTGAATGCAATGTAGGATTAATGTGTTTTTAATAGAGGTGGGGGACTAGGATTTGAGGGATTATAGTGTAGGATTAAGGAGGGAATTAATGGGGAAAAATAAGGGTGAATTTGGGAATGAGAAACAAAGGGGAATGGGGAAATAATGACAACCTTGGTTACACTCTGTTTTTGAAACCCTACAGCAATTTTTTGCATTCAAACCCTACAACAATTTCATTGACAAAGGAGGAATTTCCACTTGGATTTCTAAGGCAAACATATCATGAACCCATTACATTTATCTTTCAAAAGCCAAGCACAAGTGGTGGATGTGAGCCTACCTGCAAATTTGTGCTGAGAGGAGGCGAGTTCATGCGTTTCCAAGCAAATTTCGGGCTTAAACCCCAGTGCACCGCGCATCTCACCCAACGCGTCGCGCACGTGTATTTTTACACTGTGTTTTTGTGCCTGATGCGCCGCGCGCCTAGTCCAATGCGTCGCGTGCCTATTCCAATGCGTCACGCGCCCCTGAAACTGCTCCAACTTCCTCACAAACTCACAATTTTCGCTTTGGAATGATGTTCTTCACTCTTGGCATGTGGAGACTCCCTTTTGATTTTTGCTTGGTCCATAACCTATTTTGTAATGTTTTTTCATTGACACTTTTTCAGGATTAATAGACTTCTGACCTTTTTGGTTTCCTCCTTAAATTTGGTTGAAATAATGATTTTCTTTGACAATTTTTTGCAGGGATAGCTGTGATATGATCTGGCAAAGGAGACCAAGGCTGCGCTTGGACGATTCAAGAACTGAAAATTTTGAAATTTTTTTACAAAAATGAGATGACAACTTATCTTCAAAACAGAGTTTTGAAGAGAAGTCCTAATTTATCTGTATAATGATGAAAATTATTGAGGTAGCCATCTATCGAGGACAACCCTCTGGCCTGCTGATCTTCTTAGAATTTGCAAAACAAAATTGACTCAACCCTAGACCTAATGACCAAGAACCATTGTTATGACCTAGAAATTTGAAACAGGACTGTAAATGACCTTTGAAGATTTGTTTTTATGAATAGACTTGAACCAGCAGTGCCAAGCATGAGGGGAATGAGTGACACAAACCATTCCGTCAGAGTTATGGCATGCCTAACGAAATGCAACTGATTGAAACTGATGGGACACCTAAACATGAAATGCAAAAAAGAGCTTTGATCTCTGACGGAGGGATAACTAGACTGAATCTAACACCACCAAATGTAGGTTAATTATACATCTTCAAATAAATTATGTTTTTAGTGTTGGTGCCAAGTGAATGGTCAGTCGTGTCATTCTCAAAATTTGAATTCGATATCGACATAAAATATTTAACATAGATCTTCAAATAGTTTATTTAAATTCTATGTTGAAATATTTACTAAACATATAATGTTTAAACATCTTACTCACACTTTCTTTTACTTCTAATTACTTTATCTTTTTTAAATTCAATATAAAATTATATTAAGTTATGTGGACATCGAAATATTTTATTTATTACTAAGAGGGAGAGAAATATTTTTACCACATTATGATGTAGTGTCAAGAAAAAATTGATTGACCATAGTGAGGTTGGGATTATTGATGTTTTATAATGATTTTAATTAAGACTAACTAAACATACATATTTTTTTTTATTGTTTTTTATTTATAGCAAATACTGCTTTTTATTTATTTATATTTTTTGAGAGACACATTTAACATGGAGGAAATCACACATAACTGTCATACAAGGTTGTAGAATGTGCCTCTTAACGCAATGATTCTGACTTCAAAAACACTATTTTTTTTGTAAGCTTGGCAGATCCTTTCTATTCCTTTTCAAAAAGCATACAAGGTGTACATATAAATCCAACAGTGTTAGATGGCCTCAACCCTCCCACTAGGAAACCGAGTATGTTGGCCATCTAAATGCATTGTAAGTTATCCAAAATTTAAAGGTTCTCATATTGTCTAGCAATGCAATATAAGTATGAATATCCTTAATACCCCTAATAGCTATATATCTAAAACATAAACTGAGAGACTATAAATCCATCATTTTAACTACACAATTTTTTCACAAACATGACCATGCTAATCATCTGATTGCTCATTAGAGGATTCAATAGGCATCAGATCTTTAGTGTTGGAACTTGATAGCTCTGTTTGAGAAAGGAAATGGATGTGCTTCTCAATCCAACTGAGGCAAACATTTTGGAGTTGGATTTTATGTTGGATCAATTGAAATTCCTTGTGAATTTCATGGAGGTCTGAATCTGGTTTTGATGACTCAGTAGAACTTAACACAATTGATTTTGCCACAATGTACTTCATAAGCCAGTATAAATGAACCTTCTGTTGGAACTAAGTATTTTTTCCATGAGAATGACCAGGATCTTGGACTAAATACTGCCATTCCTCCAAGTCCAAATCGATGTTCTCAACTTTTTGCTTTATCTCTGTTTCCCAACCAGATATCAACTAACAGAAAAGGGGAGGCATATTGCAATGGTATACCTGAGCGGCTTCCCAGGACTTCCCAACATTACCACGATGCCCTCTACCCTGGTTAGCGGAGGTTGAGCTTGCCCAACACCACACCCTCGATCTCTATTGCAGCTCTGAACCTGATCTCCCCGTCCTATGCTCCTATTGATAGAGGAGGGTCGAGCCATAGGGTTAAATTGTAGACCACACAAGGGTGCCCGAAAACAAAACCAAAAAATTCCAATACCAACCGTCCAAGAGCCCAACTGAGCTATCACCCAACTTGTAGAGAGACAAATAGCACGAGAGATTTACCAGGCTAGAAGTGATATATCCCTAAAAATATGAGAAAACATGATACAAAATAATAGTAAGCAATAGATTCAGAGAACCCAGAATCCTCAATGGCTTTAACCAAACCTTGACCCAGTAGGTCGTATTTGTTTGCCTTCGAAGCCCAGAAACCATTTTAAGACAAGGTTATCTGCCAAACAAGGTGATTCTTCTTACCAATAACTGATGCCACCCGTAGCAGCTGGTATATCATTAAGGGAAAAATTTGTTCAAAAGCCTATAAACCCAGAACACTAGATGAAACCTCAATAATAATTGCAAAGTGCAGAGCCATTAGAGAAGCAGAATACCATAGAGCACATAAATAATGTCATGGAACACAGGTTGGGGTTTTCAATTAACAATACTTGCCTAAAAAATGACCCAGGGATAGTTAAAACTTTCCAAACTTCTCAATTTAGAAACAATCATCTTTATATTCAAGCAATGACAAAGAGTCGAGCCTGAGAGGAGGAGATTAGAACGAACGAAAAGAGCATACCTGCATTGATTTGTTGCTGACTGAGGGAGGAGGATGCGCAGGAGCCACCCATCCATAGCGGCTCTTGGAACCTGGAGGAGATGCTTACCCGCAACATACGACCAAACAACAATTTTGGAACAAAACCTTAGAGCCGAGCTTTATAATCGAAACCCATGCCTCTTAAAACACCTTACAATGTTCATTGTCACCTTACCATGCTAGGAGATAAATGAGGGCCATCATATGACCATCTTGCTTTATGTTTATTTATTACACTGTCCTTGGCTCGAATCCCACCAAGAGCACTACGTCAACTCTTACCTCGATCAAAAAGACTTCAAAAACACTATTAAAAAGCCTTTTATTCAAAATTATGAAATGAAATGATATTTTAACGTCCACGAGACTAAAAATAATCTATGGGACTATTAGTTCCCTACTTTTTTCCTTTTACAATTCAATCCTTTTCTTATTCAAATTGATGATGAGCTTACCCAACATTCCAACAATCCCCTCGCTAAGAATACATTGCCAAGAAACCGATGCTAACATATTCCCATAACTTTCTCTGATGTCTTTGAATGCATCACATCCCAAAATGAAATGTTTTTCTGATTCCACTGCCCCAGATGTGAAAAAAGTACACACCCGTTCTTCCCAAGCTTCTTTAGGCATTTTCCATCATTTGTTTCACACTAAAGTTGATGCGAGTTGGTTCTTATTTGTGCAATAAGAACCTTTTCCCTCCAGGGAATGCTAGCTCCAATGAACTCTTTTTGTTGTAGATCACACGTAAGGTTGAATTCCTCAATGTAGTACTTCTTCTTTCTACCCAACTATTTTCCCCATACTTGTTTACACAACTTCTCCGTAACAAAGTTCTTTAGCTCCTTGTTATTTGTGGGACAGGCATTGAGGTAGATATCCCTTTTTTGCATCCATGTACTGTTTTGTTTCATCCATGTTTTCTTTCTTTCACTCATGCCTTCGTTGAAGATAACATTAGGCCATCTACCTACTCCCATTTGCTCAATTCTTTTTAGATATCTTATGATTCACACCATAGCAATTTATTTGATGGGAATTGCTCCTGTTTCTCTCAACATTATCTCATAAGATACAGAACTTTTCATTTTGAACTTGCTCATGATCAAGTGTTTTTGGATTTTCTCAATTTGTTTCCATTTTGAGACAAGGGTGCTGCTAGCCCATAATTCACACCCATATAGCATCGCTGGACAAACTAGGAGTCCAAAAAGTGCTTTAGTCATTTTCCAATCCCATAACTCTTCCTCTCTACATCTGTTTTGAAGAACATATAATGCTTTCCACCCTCCTAAAATTACTTTCTTTCTACTGTCCTCCCAATTAAGTTTGTTGTTGAAATCAATCCCGAGGTACTTATACTCATTTACTTCTTCAAAAATGTTTCCTTCAAAGAAGAACGTATGCTGGCTCTGCTTCCTTTTATTAGAGAAAATCATTATTTTGGTCTTGCTAGTATTGACTTGCATCCCCACTACTCTACAAAAATGCTCAAGGGCACATAGGTGCATTTGAAATCCATGGGCTGATTTAGAAATCAATACAAGATCATCAACATATAAAAGAAGCTTTATTACAAACTCCCCCAACTGAAAACCATCTCCATCTTGCAGATTTAGCTACTCTTCATTTTATCAATATATAAACCAAAAAGAGTAGGGGATAGAGGGAAACCTTGCTTGACTCCAATGTCACTTCTAAAGCTTTCTGAAATACTTGCTGAGGTTCTAATTTGACTTTCACCTCTTCATAAAGTCTATGGACAACGAATCTATAATGCAAAGTAATCTCAATTTCTTCCATTCTATGCCACAACTTATCTCTAGGGATTGTGTCAAATGCCTTTTTGAAGTCAAAAAAGCAACATAATACTTCTTCTTTGTCCTTGCAAACCTTTTCAACAACATGTCTCAACATAATACCATGATCCACTATAGAATGCTTTGGCTTAAAACTTGCTTGTCCTCTTGCCCTCTTTTCTTTTACTTCCGCCCACTTACTGATGTTATTTTCTACCATGCTGCCAAAAAGCTTTGCAAACAAAGGATTGATCATAATGGTTCTATAGTTGGAAGGATTATTAATGTCTCCACTTTTAAAAAGGGGTATTGCTAGGCTAGTTGTCCAGTCTCTTGGGAATCCTTGCTGAATGATGTTGTTGAATATTTCCATGATGTGTGATGCAAGAGTGTTCATGCCCCATTGTAGATACTCTGCTTGAGGTTCAACTAAGTCCTTTACCTTTCCTTTTTTCAACTTCTTAATTCCAATCTCCACCCCCTGTAATGTGAAGAGCTTTGTAGTTGTGTTGATCCTGGAGGGAGGCTCCGCCTCTAATTATTTCTCATAGAGTTGCTTTGCTTATTCAAACTATTGATTGGTTGTATATTATTTTTATTTTCTTTTTCCTTGGTTGAAGTTCCTGCCATAAAAGCTTTGGGTGATTTTTGCTTAGATATATTAACTCTTCTCGCCTTGTTAGCATGAACTCGTTTTTTTTTTTTTTAGTATCTTGTTATATAACTTTACATTCATCTTCTCCTTGCCTGCGCTTTTCAAGATTCTCCTTGCCATTTTGCATTTCCCATCAAATTATGCATTTACAGGAAAACAATTTGATTCTGATTTCCTATTTTTGCTCTTTTGCACTTCTCAAATGCACTTTGAATTATGAAAACATAAAATTCATAATTGGAAAGGTTTTTTGTTGGCCCAGCCATATGCCATCAATCATCCCCTATTTTGACAACGATAATATCCCGCCATGACCTCTGTAAATATAATATTTAATTTTGTCATTTCCACATTGAAATATAGAGTGGGCCCCATTTAGTGAGGGAAAATATTTAAACGTTAACCATGTGTACTTAATGTTTTTTTCATAAGGAAGGGGCGTCCTAAACTAAGATGGACTTATTTTTATCGAACATTTTTAAAGAAACATTTTTGGAGCATCAAAGGAGGAGGTCCTTCCTTTGCTCCAGTGGATTACATGAAAATAAAGCATCAATGATAAAGTTGATTTTTTTAGTTGATTTTTTTTTAATGATATAAACGAAATATTTAAGTAAATAATTTTTTATATATGGAGATGGCTCATTGCAATTTTAGAATTTTTTTGTCTTTTTTAATGGTGGATAAAACAATCATTAGGTTTGATATATTTTTAGAGTCAAAATAGCAAGTTGTGTAATAACTTCTAGATTTATTTAGTTTTCTTATAACTTCCAAATTTATTTGGTTTTCTTTCACTTTCCCATTGAGATGTATAGTATAAATAAACTATTATGATTTTTTTTTTTTTTCTCCAAATACTCTAACTTTCCCTTTTTAATTTTTGTCTTCCACTAATGGCAAAACAATTGTGCTAAATTGACTTCTCCTGCTTGCTAGAGAAATAAGTGGATTCAGCCCAAAACATAACCTCTCTAAAAATATTTTTTCATATCGTATACATATTTATTCTTAGTGATTTAGGTATTTCATTTGTTCTATTAGCTTCCTATAGGAGAAAACATCAATAAGAGGATTGATTTTCTTTTAATATTATAATTAATTAGATTTTTAAAGTGGTTTTATGAAAAAAAAAATTATTATTAAATTAAATATATATATATATATATATATATATATATATATATATATATATAAATATTTTTCAAAATGGTATTCAAATTTTCTAAAATGTCCAAGATCTTCAATTTTAGAGAAATAGTTTTCCCTATAAGACAATAAATAAATTATCTTTCAAAATTCAACATAAATTAGATAGGTCCACAAAATAAATTAGATAGATTCCATTTTATCTGCTTCCAAATCCTTGAAATCATATCATACCATTTGTTTCGATAAAGTTATGAAAGAGTAATGATCATCAATATGAGATATAATGCCATAATGTCTAAAACATACTTGGATGTTGAAATCATGACTCTTTATATAGAGATGATTGATTATAAAAAATGTAGTTTTAATATTACACAAATTTGCTTAAAACATAATTAATCTGTTATTAATTTGAAAATCTCTTAATCTTAATCTATAATTAATCCATAATTAATTCTTTTTTTTTTATTAATAGAAAGAAGCTTGAACTTTTACGATTTTTAAATTTTTTAGATTTGCTACTATGATATTTTTACAACTTCAAGGGTTTTTGACACATCAATGTTTTCAGTGGCTTAATAACCAGTTCGGGGAGGTTTGTGTCGTTTCTCCCCTGCTTGCTCCTGGTATAGATGTTTTTAACTTGTTGGTTGTGAATGGGCCAAGGTTTCAGAAGGCAAAACCTACTCGTTTTATCAAGAAATTGGAGGAAATCCTGAATGTGAAGGTATTTGTGTTTCAGTCATGAAGTCGAGCTTTGCAACTAGTCGAGCATAGCCTCGTCGCCCAGTTCATGGGGATTAGGTCCTCCCCATGTTCTGTAAGGTTATGGGTAAAAAAAAATTAAAAACATGTGATCAAGAGTTATGTCTCTTCGGCCTTATGTGGAAAAGGGTTTTTTATCTTCATCTTTGAAAACAAGGCAGATCAAGAGTTAATCTTTAGAAGTGGGCCTTATTTCATGGAGGCTCAAGGGTTATATCTAGATTGGTGGAATACATATTTTAATTTGAAAAGTGTAGTCCCAATATGGGTGAAACTCCCCTTTTTCCATTGTAAGGTTGGAATGATTACACTTTAAAAAATATTGGCTATGCCCTTGGCAAGTATATCCACCGTGTTGAGCTATAAGACGAGATTTTCTCTTGTGCCATGATTTGTGTGGAAGTGGATTTGGATAAGGGACTCCCAACAACTATAAATCTCAATCTGGCTAGTTGGGCCCATATCCAAGAGGTAGACTATGATCATCTTCCATTCAAACGCAAAGTATGCCATGAATATGACTACTTTGCATGAAGCTGCAAAAAGAAATAGGAGGAGCAACCAAAAGAAGGGGAGGAAGGAGAACAATGGCAACAACAAAAAAGAAGAAGAGGCCTAGTAAAATAATAGAACAAACATCCAAGACAACCAAATTAGATCAGGAATAAAGGGAAAGGACTAGCCTCCTGTCATGTTCCTTCTCAAACAAATTAGTAACAGGGTGTTTCTACACAATTTTGCACATTTTTGACTAAGGAAGAGGGCCCCACACTTTCAACTTAGGGACTTAGGGGCCAAATCGACTTTATTTAGCTACTAGTGGAATGTGGGGGCCACCCACATAGGAGTTCGAATTAGCCATTCAATATACTTGGAGGGAAAATTGAATGGGTGGATGGAGGGGCCCACATAAGGCTAAGGGGGCCCAAGGAGTTATAAAGAGAGATCAGTTCTTATTTTGTTTTCATTATGAATATTTGATAAACAAACTCACTGTTGTACGCTCTGCTGCTTAGTGAGTCTACCGACTGTTTAGCCACCAGTCTTCCGTAGGGAAGATTCAACCTCTACTTCGAGGGACCATCTGTGCTCACCCTAGGGAGGCTGTTCCACAGAGATTGCAGGATTTTCCAGCAGCGATTCACAACTTAGCCAGTCATGCAGAGGAAGGGGCTGCATGTTTTCTCGGCAGCCAGAAATACGTAGAGGTTGATTTAGCCACCCAAGAGGCCGAAAATCCAAAGTCAAAATCAGAGAAATTCCCTTCTGGGTTTTGTCGAAGGAGTCTAAGGCTATTAGGGCATAATTTTCTGGGCAGTTTCTAGGCACTTTCCAGTGCGCCGAAAGGCAGCAGATGTCGCCAGAGAACTGCTCTTAAGAGGCCGAAAATCCAAAGTCAAAATTAGAGAAATTCCCTTCTGGATTTTTCTGGGTTTTGTCCATGGATTCTATGCCTAAAATGACGAAATTTTCTGGGCAGTTTTTGGGCACTTTCTAGCAGGCCAAAAGTCAACAGATGTAGTTAGAGAGTAGCTCCCAAGAGGTCGAAAATCCAAAGTCAAAATCAGAGAAATTTCCTTCTGGGTTTTGTCCAAGAAGTCTAAAGCTAAAATAACGGAATTTTCTGGGCAGTTTTTGGACACTTTCCAGCAGGCCGAAATTCAGCAGATGTAGCTAGAGAGCAGCTCCCAAGAGGCCGAAAATCCAAAGTCAAAATCAAAGAAATTCCCTTCTGGGTTTTTTTGGGCCAAGGAGTCTAAGGCTAAAAGGGCAGAATTTTCTAGGCAGTTTTTGGGCACTTTCCAGCAGGTCGAAGTCAGTAGATCAACAATTTACTAGGACAACGCAGAGCATAGTAGAGAAACAAATGAACATCCATCTTTCCAACTATTCTACCACCTGGGTTTGGTCCAGCTTTTCCTTGAGACAAGCCTAGGTGCACTACTCCATTTATATATTATACTCATGCTCTCATATTTCATAGTATATGGCTCAACAGTTCTAGGATTAGAGTGTTTCATGGGTGTTTGCTAAATGTTTTTTAATTTTCCACTCTTGAATTGTTTGTTTAATTGGTTTATCACTTAAATTCCTGTATAGGAACATTACAGTGGTATCATAGCCACAATCTTTGCGCATCATGTGGGAGAGATTAGAATCAAACAACATGGCAGTCACGTGGAATGAGGTGGTGAGGATACACCAAATGATGATTGACGCGGGGAATAAGTTGATTCATTCCTCAGTTGGGAATCCAGACATGATTGTAACTAATGTGGAGTTATTGGGGGGGAAATGGAGGGCATACCAATCATTGGGTCATGGCATTCAGGCATCCCTCTCTTTTTTGGAATTCTATGAACTAAGTGGTATGCACAATCTAATGGAGATTCAGTGGGATTCTGCAGGGATGATGAGAAGTATTAAGAAAAAAGATGAAGGAGTAGTTAAAGGGGCCATGGTTGGAAAATAGATAGTTGAACATATACCCATTGATGAGGCATCATCCATTGATGAGGTATTCATGGTTGTGATAGAGTTCTCAGGTGATAACAATGCACCATAGGTTGGTGAGGTGTCAGAAGACAACTCCACTATTGTTGAGGAGCCGATAGGTATAGAGACCTCCAGATCTATGATGGAGTTGCCAGATGACAGTTGCCTACAGCTGACTAGTGAGAATATCGTGCATATTGTGTTGTCTATGGAGGAGCAGTTGAAGGCTCATGTCGAACTTGTGATGGAGGAGTATGTGCAACCATCCCTTAGGCTAGCCATTGATGAGGTGCAGCATAGAGACCACACGTTGGGATTTCAACACAGTTCGCTTCAGAGGCACACTAATAGGATCTACAATGCTATCATCCCATCCTTACGCATTGGATCGAGAGAGGCAGAGTTGTCTAGACATACCAAAGGGGATGAACAGGTTAGCGACATTGTTGGGTCACCTTTGCCCATTGGAGAGATAGAAACAAAGCTACCTAGTCAGATCTCATGTGTTGACCTGGGTAGTGCGATGAGAAGGTCAGAGTTGCACAAGATGCAACATCCGCATGTCAGGCTTGTTCTATGTGCTAGAGTTTGTGCATTCGATCCCTCCCTTGGGGTTTGATGGTGAGATATTCTGAGTTGGTACCCGGTGGAGTGGGCTAGACTCATGGAGATGGTCGTAGTTCAGAGTGAAGCTCAGTGGGAGCTCTTAGACATTAAGGGTGTTGGAGGCCCAAGTTGGCATTAAGATCTAGGCAAGGCTTCCTATCCAATATCAAACATGTGGGATGGCTATGGCATTGATGAGGTAGTCAACCCCATGCCTGAGCGCATGCATTCCTTAGGGGAGCTCCAGATGACACTAGTGACCAGGTGGTTTGTGAGCAGAATCCATTGGTTGTTTTGGCATGTTGGTTGCGCAAGATGATTAACATTCTATGGCAGGAGCTAGTTCGAGGAGGTGGCATGGGTAGGCCACCAGACCAAAAATTGTATGGATACGATGTTCTCCGATTGAGGTTTAGGACTCGCGGGTCACAGACGATCGACACAACAAAGATATCCCCCCTACCAAGAGTGGAGTTAGGGTGCTCAGGTCTACCAGGATGGATGAGGGGACATGCGTGTGTCATGGTGGGGTCACTATCAGAGTGGCAGACACTTTGGCACATGCAGGATACCATATGTTACAGGGTAGTATGATAGTATGCAGTGGTACACAAGACTACACGGAGTCAGGTCGTAGCGTTCAATGTTATATAGAGGGATGTGGCCTGATGCATACATACCCAATTCTAGGCCATAGCACCCAATGGTGTGCAGGGCTATGCAACGAGGAGCAGTGGTCTGCAGAGGAGCATGGAGATACATTATGGTATACCATAGCATGTCGGTTTACACTCTGGGTTAGGAGGAGTGACTCACATCACATTGAGGATGTGCGAGGAGTGACAGGTGTAGTGACACAGACAAGACATAAGAGGGTACAAGATTGTATAGCCGTAGTCGAGGGTATCTAGTGGTGTACAAGGATAGGTTGTGGCATACAATGGCATTTCATGGAGTGTGGTGGTACTTGGTGGTATGCAATGACACATGATGTGGTGCAATGGGCTCTTGGAGCTTTGCCTCTAGGGAGACTTATGGACAGGGATAGTAGGTGTACCATTGGACGCAATTCAGCTAGGATTGATGAGGACATTGTCGAGCATTTGGGGACATCGTTTTTAGTGGAGGCAAGGCCTCGAGGGAGTTATCATCAAATCTAAGGCAGAGAGAGGGTCGTTCATAGGATTACTCTTGAGCATTCCGACAAACTCTTGATCATACTCTTTGGGACATACCCACCCATCATCCTCTAGTGTTGCTTACAGTTGCAGAGAGTTTGGTTGTTTCACTTTGACGCTCTCCATTCAGGCAGCGGGGCATGGGGGACTCACCCTAGGCACTTGGATGAGACACCACGTGTCATGGGCCGAGAGGAGACTCTCTAGTTGAGACACTTGGTAAGTGCATGAGTTGACAGTTACAGACTTAGGGATGACATGGTTGATTGTCGAGGTAGCATATGTTCCACCCCTAGGTTCACACTTGGGGAGGTGACTGAGAGGGAGTTACATGGTGCTTTTTCAGTTGGACAACTTGAGGTGTTAAGGGAGCATGAGGTGCGGAGGATAGTAGTCCTTGTTGGCAGGATGATGCCTAGGATTTTGGCAGTACCCGAGCACATTAGTAGGAGTTGGGATAGATGGATATTTGTGGCAAGAGTTCTTGATGCTCAGTGCCTACCTATTGGATACCTACAGGAGGCAGAGATGGGGCACAAAGGGATCCCAACAACTAGAAGCATATCACAGCGACAGACAAAGAGGATTGGGATTTGTGGACCTCTAGTATGGTTATAGGATCTAGGGATCCAATGGATTGGTGGGATACTCCACTCCTTAGTGAGCATAGTTGGGATAAAAAGTGGACTGATTCGTTCACAGGTAGACACATGGGCGCACACGAAGTCCTCACTATAGGACAAGGCAGATTGTTGCTCAGGATTTGGGCTAGCCATGGAGTGATAGGCACTCGCACTATTGAGTCACTTTGGCAAGATTAGCCTAGCCTCGACCATCACATAGATTATGGCCGAGAGTTATGGGAGAGGAGGTTCTGGTACGAGCATGCTAGGCAGTCATTCATGACCAAAGTGTCACGATATAGTAGGATAGGTTCCTTCTACAATGGGCAGGGGATTCTGACATTACAGGGCTGAGTAGTTCATCTACCTGTAGAGGTGAGCTTGTTTCTACAGGGGAGGGTCATGTAGATCTTCCATTTGGTTTTAGTGATTCATTGATGGTGTGGGGAACTTCATCGATGTAGCAGGGTGATCGACAGGAGGAGATCGGGGGAGGCCTGAGTAGACGAGGGTTCAATTTCACCAAGATTGGATTGCATCTTCAGGAGTTTGCTCTTGTAGTGCACAAGATGGACTATTCGGTAGAGTAGCTTCATGAGGATTTGGGTAGGGTTTTACATTGTCAACATGCTCTAATTATTGGTGATAGACACATGGGTTCTAATGCCCATATCTGGAAGGATAGTGAGTGGAGAAAGAGGGATTTCACGTTGATCAGGTTGGCTTGGGATCCTGGTATCGAGGGACTCCTTCACTATAGGATAGTACAACGATTAGGGACGATCCAATGGCACATTTGGGACCCTGGTGAAGTTTCCAGTGATAGTGTGGGTCCACAGTCAGAGAGGGTGTTTGTTTAGGCATTGCTTGAGGATAGGTGATGTTTGGTGCATTGGAAGAACTTGCCAGATGAGGATGCCACCTGGGAGGGTGAGAATATTTTGGAGCACCCAGCTTTGAGGTTGCTTGAGGGCAAGAAACATGTGGGAGGGGAGCACTGTCATGTCCCTTATCAAATACATTAGTAACATGGTGCTGCTACACAGTTTTGCACATTTTTACTAAGGAAGAGGGCCCCACACTTTCGACTTAGGGACATAGGGGCCAAATCAACTTTATTTAGCTGCTAGTGGAATGTGGGGGCCACTCGCATAGGAGTTTGAATTAGCCATTTAATATGCCTGGAGGGAAAATTGAATGGGTGGATAGAGGGGCCCACATGAGGCTAAGGGGGCCCAAGGAGTTATAAAGAGAGATCAACTCTCATTTTGTTTTCATTCTAAATATTTGATAAGCAAACTCACTCTTGTACGCTCTACTGTTTAGTGAGTCTATCGACTGTTTAGCCATGAACCTTCTGCAGGGAAGATTCAACCTCTACTTCGGAGGACCATCCGTGCCCGCCCTTGGGAGGTTGTTCCACAAAGATTGCAGGATTTTCCAGCAACGATCACAACTTGCCAGCCACGTAGAGGAAGGGGTTGCGTGTTTTCTCGGTAGCCAAAAATACGTAGAGGTTGATTTAGCCACCCAAGAGGCTGAAAATCCAAAGTCAAAATCAGAGAAATTCCCTTTTGAGTTTTGTCCAAGGAGTGTAAGGCTAAAAGGGAATAATTTTCTAGGCAGTTTTTGGGCACTTTCCAATAGGCTAAAAGTCAGTAGATGTTGTTGGAGAACAACTCCTAAGAGGCCAAAAATCCAAAGTCAAAATCAGAGAAATTCCCTTCTGGGTTTTGTCCAAGGAGTCTTAGGCTAAAATGACAGAATTTTCTGGGCAGTTTTTGGGCACTTTCCAACAAGCCGAAAGTCAATAGATGTAGTTAGAGAGCAGCTCCAAAGAGGCCGAAAATCCAAAATCAAATAACAAAAATTCCCTTATGGATTTTTCTGGGTTTTGTCCAAGGAGTCTAAGGCTAAAATAATGGAATTTTTTGGGCAGTTTTTGGGCACTTTCTAGCAGGCCGAAAGTCAGCAGATGTAGCTAGAGAGCAGCTCCCAAGAAGCCGAAAATCCAAAGTCAAAATCAGAGAAATTTCCTTTTGGGTTTTGTCTAAGAAGTCTAAGGCTAAAAGGGAAGAATTTTCTGGGCAGTTTTTTGGGCACTTTCCAGCAGGCCAAAGTCAACATAACAACAATTTACTAGGACAACATAGAGCATAGTAGAACAACAACTGAGCATCCATCTTTCCAAATATTCTACCCCCTGGGTTTGGTCCAACTTTTCCTTGAGACAAGCCTAGGTGCACTACTCCATTTATATATTGTACTCATGCTCTCATATTTCATAATATATGGCTCAACAGTTCCAGTATTACAATGTTTCATGGGTGTTTGCTAAATGTTTTTTTAGTTTTCCACTGTTGCACTATTTGTTTAATTGGTTTATCACTTAAATTCATGTATAGGAACATTACACCTCAAAAAAAAAACCAATATATATATATATTTTTTAACTGGAACGGTTATGTTTTATTGATAAAATTCAGGTTGGATGAAGCCTAATCAACCATTAAAATTCGCAGATTTTACATGGGCACCCTTTCTGGTTAGGGAATAATTGCCATATTCAAAGCACCTACATTTATGCTGATTGTTCCGTGTTGTAGGGTACATCCTATATTTTCCAATCTGTCCGCTTCCTTGTTTAATTCTCTGAGTATGTGGAAAATTTGAACTGAGGAGAAGTCCTTCAGAATTCTGCTCACTCTTGAGAGCTGTTTGTTTAGTGCTGGATCCTCGAGCCCTTTCTTGCTTATTATTGACTTTATAAACAATTTTGAATCTCCAAAGATTAGGATTTCGCTTGGATTTTATTTTCTGGCTAATTGATAAGATTTTAAAAGGCTGAGAGCTTCAGCCTGGTTGTTGGTTTTCAGTCCAAGTCCCCAACTGAAGTCATCTTTTTCTCTGTTTGGATAGAAGATTACCCCTCCTGCTCCTGACCTACCTGGATTTCCTTTTGAGGCACCATCGAAGAAGATAGTGCACTTGCCCTGGGATTTCCACCACTGCTGAAATCTGTCCACAGGATCTCGAATCTGCCATCTTTCCTTATGAAATGGCCGTGTGATTGCTGGAGGTCTGGTCTTGCAGGAGAAGGCATCCAGCCATGCCCTTTCTTCTATTCGGAGGGAGTTATCATCTTTGATTGAAGAATGGTTCAGAGTTTTTATAAGGAGTTTCTTTACATGGTCTACCACTTTTTCTGTAGGTGTTTCATTGTGGTTGAAGATGATTTCATTCCGGGCTAGCCATAACTTCCAGCATACATATTTAGGGGCAACAATCCACACCTTGTGCCATAGATATTTGCCATCAATATTGTGAGGATAACTGGCTTTCCAAGTGGAGAACATATCTGCAATCGAACATTATGTTGGGGGTCTCACATTCAGTCTGGTAAGGAAGATAGACTAGGCCTTCTTCACATACTCACAATCGATAAACATGTGTTCTGAGGTTTCCAATGCGTTTTTGCAAAGAGAACATCAGTGAGGACCTGCTATGTTCCTTCTGCACAGGTTTTCTCCAGTCAGGATTTTGTTATGGAACAAAGTCCAAAAGAAGAAATTGATCTTAGGGATGCTAAAGCTATCCCAGACCTGCTTCCACACTAATTTCGGATGTGGCGAATCCTTTTTGCTTTGCATCTGTAAATATCCTTGTCTTGCTGTGTACACCCCAGTATTACCCCATCCCCAAGAATATTCATCGTCTTTATGTACTGGAGCAAAGTCTGAATGCATCTATAAGGGCATTTAACTGGGGATTTAGATGCGCTGGTGCTTTAGGAAAATTCCAGCGCTGCCAATTTGCTTTACTGTCCCAACCTGAAATATCCTCAATTTTCCGAATTCCTTTAGTGTGTAACCAAACTCTTAGCTCTGAGATTTCATTGTTTTCTGTTAGAGGGGGATGACCCATAACTCTGTCTTTCCATAGCAGTGTATTTTTTTCCATAGCAGTGTATTTTTGCCATTCCCGGGGATTCTATACATGTGAGATCTGAAAATTTCGATGCCTTTGCTACATAGCTTCCAAGCCTGCGTTCCTTTTGGGAATTTCTCTGGAGTGAAAGATTTAATTGACTGGTTTTTGAGGTATTTAAGCTTTAATATCTGAATGACTGGGTGATTAGGCTCAACAAAAAATTGCCACAGTAATTTGCAGCCCAAAGCTAAGTTTTCTTGCAGGGGATCTCGGATTTGAAGGCCACCTTCCTCTAATGGTCGTTTCGTTGTTTCCCAGTTTATTAAGTGAAATCTGTTGCCATTTCCACATCCTCCATTCCACAAAAAATTGTGCATGAGACTGGAGATTTGATCTGAGATTTGTTTTGGAGCCATCATTAAGGAAGCCTGGAATGTTGGCAATGCCAAAAGGATTGATCTGATGAGCGTGAGTTTGCCTCCTGTGGTGAGCCAAAAGCCACCCCACGCAGCAATCTTTTTTTTGAATTTCGAGATCACCTCCTCCCACAAATGGTTTCTGTTGGATCCCATAGTTATTGGAAGGCCCAAATATTTTATTTTATCCCAATCTGCATATCCATTAAAGCCCAGATCGCTGGCTATTCTGTCAATTGCGTGCTGCTCTGTGTTCCATCCATAAACGACGCTTTTCCTTTCACTGATTAACGCTCTAGAGACGCTGCAACATTTTTTAAGGATGGTTCTGAAGGAGTTAGCTATTCTTGGAGAAGCGCCCCCGAGCAAAAGTGAGTCATCAACGAAAAGCGCGTGATTCATTGGGGCAATTCCTTTCACAATTATGATCCCAGGGATGTTGCCATTTTGTTTTTCCAAGGTCAGCTTTCGGCTTAGGGAGTCTGCCATCAGAATGTATAGAAATGGTGAAAGAGGACAACCCTGCCTCAATCCCCTGGTGGCTAGAAAGAAATCTGCTGGTCTCCCATTTACCATTGGGGCTATCCAGATCTTCTCTAGGTAAGCTTTGATTAGGTTTATGAAGTCCTGATTAAATCCGAAGGATGAGAGAACCTTGTACAGGAAAGAGCGATTAACTTTATCAAAAGCATTACACATATCCAGTTTTATAAGCATACCTTGTTCTTTGCGTGAGTGGCTCGAGTGCAGGGCTTCTTGAACTTGGATGACGTTGTCCAGGATAAGTCTTCCTTTCACAAATTCCCCTTGGGCTGGAGAAATGAGCTTTTGCAGGAGAGGCTTGATTCTGTTCGCCAGAAGTTTGGCCACTATCTTGTAGGACGAATTGTAGAGTGAGATCGGCCTGTATCTGTCAAATGAACCTGGGTTTGCTTCCTTGGGGATTAAAGCGAGGAAGGTGGAATTTATTCTGCCTCCAACCTTTGCCTTCCTCATAAAGCCACGTATCATTCTGAGGAGATCAGATTTGATTAGCTCCCAACAGATTCTGTAAAAGTGGATTGAAAATCCATCAGGTCCTAGTGCTTTGTCTGGCTCCATGGACCAGACAATATTAGAAATCTCTTCTTCCGTGACTGGGCTCATAAGATTTTCGTTATCTTCTATGCTGACTAGCTTTGGTATGTTTGTGAGGAACTCTGATATGTCCTCCTCACTCCCATCCCTTTCTGCAGTAAGAAGATTCTGAAAATGCTTCACTACAGCTTCCTTGATTTGGGAAAATCCTTTACATACCTGTCCATTAGATGTGGTGATTTCTGCTATATGATTTCGGGAAAGACGAGCCCTGTACTGTCTATGAAAATATGTGGTGTTTCTATCCCCAGTTTTAAGCCACAGACTGCGAGACTTTAAGTGCCAATACTCTTCCTCGCTTCTGAAGGATCAATATGTTTTCCTTTGTGCAGATTTTTCTTTGTCTAAATCCATGGGGGAAATATCTTTCTCTTCCAATTCAAATTGGATTTCTTCCAGCTGAAGGACTGCCTCTTTCCTCTGACTGATGGGGGTATTCATAGATTTCTTTATCCATTCTTTTAGGGCCTTCTTTGCATTTTTCATTTTTTGCTCCCACACAAAGCTTGGGGAGCCTGAAACATCTATTCTCCAAGCTGATTGAACTGTTTCAAAGAACCCTTCTCTTCCTACCCAGAGAGGACTGAAGTGAAAGGGGAGGGGACCTAAATCTTCTTCTTCTTTCAGGCAGAGGAGAATTGGTTTGTGATCCGAGGTGAGTTTTGGAAGAATCTTGGTGATAACTATTCTTTTATCCATCATTATAGAGCTGCTGATGAGGAATCTTTCCAGCCTTGCTGATATGTGGTTTTCTCCTGTTCTGTTGTTGGTCCAGGTGTATTCTCCTTTCACTGGCTTGAAGTCTACTAGGTCCCACCGTAGAATCAGATTTTCCACTATGGAGAGAAAAGGATCTCTTGAGAAGGTCCCTCCTCTCTTCTCTTTGGAATCTAGAATTATGTTCAGGTCACCTCCTATAACTAAATTCATAGGACTAAGACGCTCTAGAAATTCCAAGAGAGTCTTCTAGCACTCTTTCTTTTCATCATAGTGTATAGGGACATACATGTTAAACAAAGCTAGGATGAGGTTGCTTGCTGTGTGACACAATTCAGTGTATATCCAATGTTGGGTCTCAATGGATCTCTCTAAAGAAAAAGAGTTTTTTGACCAGAATGTACCTATTTCTCCAGTCGAGCCTCTAGCAATGACAATCTTTCCAGAATCAAATTTCCATTTTGTATTACTAGTATTTAGAAGGATCTCCCCTTCTATTTTTGTCTCTTGGAGCATGAGGATGTCTGTGGATTCCATTTTCAATAAATCTTTAATGGCCTCTGCCTTAGTGGGATTACCCAAACCCCTGTAGTTCCAAGAGACCAGCTGCATCATTTACCACTTGTTGGGGTAGGCCCTCCTCCCTTGGGGACCCTTGGTCTGGTATTCCTCCTGAGGGTCATCTCAATGGTAGCCTGACTGCCAAGGGTTTTTTGTCTTTTTGACTCTTCTTCCCTGGTTTCCTTGTTTGATCTCCTTCCAACTATTTTTGATGGCCTTTCAAAGGTCTCATCACCTGATGAGCTCGTGTTTTCTGTGTTATTCTTCTTTTGTTTGATTATATCAACATAAGAAGGAGAAGAAGTGTTGCTTGGGGTCAGGTTTGGATTGTTCCCTGGCTCTAAAGTGTCGGTATTGTTCAGCTGAGGAAGATCTTCCCACTCTGCCTCTGGAGGATCTGGGGGTAAATTAAGAGATTCAAATGGATTTTTGTCCTCCACGATGCTAATGGTTTCCCTGCTTCCAGTGTTTTGATTGCTTGCACTTTCTTGCCCTGCTTTATTCCCTGTCTCTTTAGCTTTATTTTTGTTATTCTGCCTGCTACTTCTTGTTTTCTTTGCTTGTTTCCATTGTTTGCCTTTTTCTTTCTCTGATGTCTCCTCATTTTTTTTTTTGCAGTATCTTGCAAAATTCCCGTATTCGTGATAGTGTCGACACTTAAAGGGTAATTGTTCATAGTCGAGTTCTTGGATGTGTGTCCAATCCACCACCAAGAGTTTGATTGCTTCAGGTAGCCCGACTTCTAGATCGACCTCTACACAGATGCAGGCGCAGGAGTATTGATCCTTCCTCGATGCCTGATCTATGTATCTTCCTAGGGCATTTCCAATGGATTGCAGCGAGTTTTGACTCTAGCAATGAAGGGGAAGGTGCGAGAGACGCACTCAAACAGGTACAGCCGTGGGCACATCTTGTGTTGGATCAAAGTCTGGGGACCATTTATTCAAGTATAGCCCTTGGGGGCCCATGAAATATGGCCCATTTTTGAAGATCAGGCTTCTGTCGTCTACGTTATCAAACACGAAAACGAAGAACCCTTTGCCTACAAGTGGCTTTTTATTCCTTCCTTAACCAGTGGTATCCAGTTTTGTTTAACCCATTCTTCAACTGCTTTCAGGGATGGCTATAGCCCTGTGAACTGGCTGATGAGGCCTCTTTCGGCTAGGTTCAACACTGTTCTGCAAGTTTCCTCCACAGGCAAGGTCACCGTGGGGATGCTTTCCAATTTTTTGATGAACTTTTGCTATGAACTAGTGATCGAACATTTCCCAACAACTGCTATGAGGGATCTAAAAGCTTTGAGCTCCGGAGACGGGGGAGGAGGGGCCTCAGGGCCACCTCCGAGATCCATAGAGGAGAAGACCGCGTGAAGGAGGGAGTAACCAGTCGGGCGCGGGTAGGGTTACAGTAGTGTGGCCATGTGCGCGCTCAGAGCTTTTTTAAAATCTTCCTATTTTTTAACTATGAAAAAAAAAAACCAATATTTGAACCAAACAAGAAACCAACAAAGGGAAGAAGGAGAATAGTAAAAATTATGAGGCATTAAATATGGTGAATGAAGGGGAAATTCCACAAAATAACCCCACCTTGCAAGATAAATATCCAAAATAGGTATCAGATACAAATCCAAAAAGAATTGATGAAAAAATGTCGTCATTAAAAGAAGCCCTGGAACTAGCACAATAGATCGTGGAGTCTTCTAGGGAGAAGGAATAATTCCTCTCCCCTAAAAACATCAGGATGGGGTCTTCTTTTTTGAGTTAGAAAAACAAGAAATCAAAGTTGAGAAGGAAAACTAACTAAAGAGGCTCCAACGAAAGACAAGTTGAAAGACTAACAAAGAGGTGAGATTCCAGAAAATGGAAAAAGATAAGGAAATGAGCATCAATTCTAGATCAAAAACTCAAAAGATATAGAAACACCAGAGGAGGAAACTCTACCCCTCAATAAGGGGTAACTCATATAAGTAGTAAGTAATGAAGGTTCTCCTGGAATTATAACGAGGGGTATAAATTGAAGATAGGTGAATTAAGGATTAAAGGTCAAATGAAGCCTACTATAATCCCCTAATGACAGATGAAGTCTATTAAAAAAACCCCATAGTAGCGTTATGTGTTGTAATTTTTGTGTTTTGTTGAGAGAGTTTTGTAAGGTATTCACCTAAAAAACCCCTATTTTTGTTGTTGAGATATATTCTCCTCGAAAAAATCATATAATTCATATTTGAAAAGAAAAACAATTAAAATATTTTAATAAATTAATTCTATAATACGATATTTGTTGTGAACTAGACATATAAATTATACTATACCAAATATTCTCTCCATTAAATAATATAATAATATAAATTGACATTTATTGAAAGTCAATTATAATTTTTTTTACTAAAATTACAATTTTAAACTATAAAAATATTATTTTTATTACATATAATAAATGAAAATCGCTAAAATACCTCTTATCCTAAACATTTTTAAATATTAATATTAATAATTTAATATTTATAATTCAATCAAACTAAAATAAACTATTCTCAAATAAAAACAATAAAACCAACTCCATCTTATTAATTTAAACCACTATCGTTACAAAAACAAAACATCTACCATCACATACAATTTCCATATTATTAACTATTATTAATAATTTATATTTATAATTCACTCAAACTAAAATAATTATTTTCAAATAAAAACAATGAAAACCAACTTCCCATCCTATTAATATCATTACACCAACAAAACATCCACAATCACATGCAATTTCATATTAGATTTAGATTTGACAAACTATATTGTTAACCTCCTCATTTAAGCATCATATTAAAATTACATTCCATTTAAACTTTTCAATTTCCCATACATAATAATAACATATTTTAATTCTCATTGTGTGTGTCTTTTTAAGATTGTATCTCTCATTTGTTCAATTAATTTTTTCAATTTTTTATATATGAGATTAACCTTTTTTTTAATGGTTTTCCTTTTGAATTAACATTTATTATTATGGTTTTCTTTTTGAATTTTTATTATGATGGTGCCTGGAGCGTATCATATTTTTGTTCACCTCATGTATATTATATTTTTATTTATTTTAAATAAAAATGAGTGTTTTAAGATTTTTTTTAAATTATATTTAAAGGTAATAGCTAATACATTTATTGGTACATTAAAAAAATTTTATTTATAATAATACTAACACATCTACATATATAAATTATCTAATAAATAAGATAATAATTATAATAAAAGGTTAATAATATCAAATACTACTTATGTTATATTTCAAGTATTTAAATTCCCAAAATTTAAAAAACTAACTAAATCATCACTTTATTTTAAATTATTATTAATTAGAAGAAGAATTAATATATAAATTAAACATATATACATTTAAAAAACATGGAACTAGATTTTTAATCATGGAGATTTACGGCTGATTTTATCATGGAGATTCATTTTGTTATAATACCATGGCTTATCAATACCATATGCCCAAAAAACTATGATATGACACTTGTTCATATATCAATTGTGGTTATATGGGTGGTTGAGCAAAATGGTTGTTATCTTTCCCACTCAGGGTTAAATCTCTACTAGTAACATAATAAACTATAGTGCCTTGATTAATATTGTTCTAATGGCTTCAAGCCTTATGAATTCTTAAAAGAGTATACTTGTGGGTTGGCATAAAAAAATGACACATATTCATATAATATTTTTTTAATTAATCAATTTAATTAAAGTAAAAAAGCACAACTATTCGAAATAAATCTAATCATTATCTATATATATACTATTAAATATTCTCCTTTTTATTATTATTATAATAAAACATTAAATAACCTATATTATATTTATAATTTTAAAATATTTAATGCTATTTTTGCTCAAAAGATAGATCCTATAATAGGATTTGTATAGTTAACAAGACAGGCTGCATGGCAGCTAGTCCCTGCCTAGCTGGTCCAGCCACCAGCAGCCTCCCCTGTGCATGGTTTTTATTCAAGTTTCACCTGGGCAAGAGCGTAGGTGCAGTTCCATAGCTGGCAGTGTCATTACCATCAGTGGCAGATCGAGGGGCGTCAGAAATCGGTCACGATGTCGACTGAAAGCCTAGCTGGTCCAGCCACCAGCAGCCTCCCCTGTGCATGGTTTTTATTCAAGTTTCACCTGGGCAAGAGCGTAGGTGCAGTTCCATCGCTGGCAGTGTCATTACCATCAGTGGCAGATCAAGGGGCGTTAGAAATCGGTCACGATGTCGACTGAAAAAGACGGAAATGCATTGTTTATACATCAGAGATGCCTCTTATGCTGAGCCTACAGAGAGCATCGAGGATCGGATGGCTTGACTATTATATGATGATTTTACCGTCGATTCCCAGCTGTGTGAACTCTTAAGCTTCTTCTCCGGCTTGGCCAGGTCTTCCACACATTTCACATCTGCCAGAGACGTAAACGATTGGGACTTGCCGGTGAAAAACTTGGACAAACCCCTCCTGCAAATAACTCAAACGAATAGCCAAAATGAACAAAATGTTACAGCAGCCCCCGTTTCAATTGAAGCAAGGCCGATAATTTAAATGAATATACAGTGACCAATTAGACTTACTTGCGCAAAGGGAGGCTCGCTCTGAGAGACTTCATATGAAAGAGAGGGCCGCCATTGCCGTCGGGCATCAGTGGAGGCGATAATTCCCATGAAGAATTGCCTTTGTCCGTCATGTCGTCCAAGGAACCCGTTGAATCGGGTGAACAAACAGAAAAAGAAGAAAATGGAGATAAATCGCTTGTCGATATGAAGCGTTCTTCCGCCATATTTTCACATTTTATAACCAATCTCCCTGCCATCCATTCCGTTGTTGTATTTGTTTGTGTGAAGTACATGCCCGTCAACACAGTCCCAGCTGAAGAACGCTTTCGATTCCGGCGGGTTGATCCAAAAGAATACAAATTGTATCGATGTGTTGCAATGTATGGTTATATGGATGTACGAATTGGGAATGTGGAATTCGAAAGCGACTTGCTAGAATCCTTGCAAGAATATATACAATCTGAGCACATGTCCAGGCCTCATGAAATTGAAATACGAGAGAGCCCTAGACTTGAGTCCAGTCAGCAATTTGAGAATGAGTTGACAGCTAATTCATCAAGTTAATTTGATGTTTTGATAATATAGTATGAAGTAAACCATTTACATTGTCTCTAACTATTGTCGACGGGAATGAATAGGACTAAGTTAGTATTATCTCAGTAAAAACATATATATTAAATATGCATTGCTCTTAATATTAGTTATAAAGTGCCCAGATAAATCACCACTTGTCAGTCGATATTTCTTTATTAGCTACCGCGTGTCTTACCACATGCACGTTAATGAATATTTCTGTGTATAACTTACCACGATCTCCCATCCAGTAGGTTTAAACAACGATGCGAGGTTTACTAGCGAGGTTAAAGAACACAGTAACCCCAGAAACACAGTAACCCCATTGATAAGACTCATAATCAGTGTGTAATTCCACTGTTTTAGAAGATGTGAACAGGTAACACAAAGATGCTTTCGAATCTATCGACATAATGTTCAGAGCTTCGATTAATGTTATGATGTGCATGAGCGAAACGTGGAGGAGGAAACCAGGCATCGCTGTTTAGCAGTCGAGCACGCGTAGCTAATGCCATTCGAAAACAACTTGACGCTTACAGCAGGCCTGATCTCGGAGGAATTGGTTGCAGCTGCTAATCAATGTTTTCTAGTTCGAAAAGGGTTAATGCCTCCGCTTCAATTTTGCGTTACCCCATCTGAATTTATACCTCTACGCCATCCAAAAGCTTAATTTATCGAGATCATGGACTTCATTTTCTACATGGACGGCCAGTCCCTGCAAGAAATAATGAGAAGCATTGTCATACCTTTAGGCTGGACATATATTGCGCTGTGGTCGTTGGATCAGAACACACCGTAAGTTCATTTCCCCGTATTCTCATGAGTTTCTCCGTCATCAATATCAATAGAAAAACCATAAGCACATTATATTTTGTATCTAATTTATGGTTTTCATTTCCAGAGAGTTGGCGTGCAAGGACGGATGGTTTAACCCAGAAATGGAAACTGGATCCTCCACAGGCCAAAGTTTAGGCCAAACGCTTTTCAATTTGTACAAGCTTTGTCGCTTTGCTCTGGATGCAGGGTAAGTTTAATCCATACTCACAGATTACCCATCTCTGGAGGGATCTAAAAAGTCACAAATTTTTAGAACAAATTGGTTTTAACCTCGGATTCGTTACATGTCTATAAGGAAGTCTAGATTTCAGTTATGTATATATACTGTGTTGGGAGGTTCTGCGTTAAATATGGGACAATCCACCAGGTTAGGAGCACATGTTGTACTCCTGCCCCATTCACCCAACTTGATTTATGCAAAATGCTACCAGAGTTTTAATGCAATGTAACGCATGGCTTCGATGCAGAGTTCCTCCAGCGGCATTTACCCAGCTTGATTTTTTACAGAATGTTAGCCGAATTTTAATACAATGTAACGCATGGCTCAATGCAGAGTTCTAGGTTTGGCAAGGAAGCAACCACCATACGTCTGGTTAACGGCAAATGAGCTCCTGCAATTCAGCTTTGACGAAACCCAGCAAGAGTTTTACAGGGTAACATAATTAATTTTCTGTTTCACCACTAGAGGATCCAAATTGTTATTTTTTTTGGCGCAATATTTAACGCATATAAACGTTTTCGACGGTCACAAATTTATTGTCTATGTTTCTATTTTGGAATCATGAATGCAGGTCGCCCATATTCAGGTGAGTGTTTATACTGCGTTCGCCCGTTTCAGACACACGCAACAATTGATTGTGATTGATTGATCGGTAGGCTCCTTGTTGCTGCAACCCTGATATTTAGTTGTTTCATAGACTGCAGTGTTCATTCCTTGCAGAAGCGGTGTAGTAGAGCTTGGTACAACAAATTTGGTAGGACATTATATTATACGTCCCAGCTTATCTATGGGCCTAAATACTACTCTTCTGGATTTTGTTAATTCCATGGTTTGACATACAGGTTCAAGCGTATTTGATTAGGCCTGTTTCATTGGCGTTGCATATAATTACTGTCACTCTTGATGAATGTCCTTTGAACATTTCTGCCGTGGTCGAAATCTTGCAAAGTGATTATGCAAGGCTTTTGTCATTACATGTATCTGAATGTCTTGATTTCCCGTGTGTTGCAGCTTACAGTAGCTTGCATAAAAATGAATCGACCAGAATTAGCAAGGAAAGCAGTGGCAGTTGCTGAGAAACGACTATCAAGGGATGGGTGGCCAGAATATTATGATACGAAAAGAGCACGCTTCATAGGCAAGCAAGCACGGCTGTATCAAACATGGTCAAAAGAGGTATTCTTTTAATCATACAGAAACATCAGTTTCTCCAAAATTTATATCCTCAGAGACGTAGTGTAATCATACAGAAATAGAGGTAGAACAGGGGTTATCGCACGAAATAAATTTCAATATTTTTGTGATAAATTTAACCATTATTTTCTCCTTTATAAAATATGTCGTTGCAGCAATTTCATGAGTGGTTGGCAAACAAGGCTCGGCCTAAGCCTCGAAGTCCAACTCGGTCGGCAAACCCTAAAGACTTGGCACAACGCCTTGAAGCCAAGCTTTCTGCGGCTGAGCAAAAGAACGCCTTGAAGCCAAGCTTTCCGCGGTTGAGCAAAAGAGGTATTCTTTTAATCATACAGAAACATCAGTTTCTCCAAAATTTATATCCTCAGAGACGTAGTGTAATCATACAGAAATAGAAGTAGAACAAGGGTTATCGCACGAAATAAATTTCAATATTTTTGTGATAAATTTAACCATTATTTTCTATTTTATAAAATATGTCGTTGCAGCAATATACCTGGTATGCAACATCCTTGGCATCCAATGTTGTCGGTTACTTCTTGCAGGGTGGAGCGGGCAGGAAGCCACCGCCGAGAGCTAAGAGCTATGGTCCAGGATGGAGCGCAAGGAGGATATGAATTAGCATAATGCGTTGCAGATGAAGCAGCAACTGAGGGTGAAGGCGTTTTAAGGGAGGCTAAGTAAAGTCTTGCTTCCATGCAAATGGACACGCACTGCTTCCATGCAAATTGACACGCCCCCTGTTTAATAAACCTAACCTACGCCATACCCCCATTTCTCCGTAATGTTAGCCAATTAACATTAAATGTTAGCCAACTAATGCTATCCCAAAGATAACATTACTTCAGGGAGGCAAAGCTGTACTAATTAACCAAGTGCTTTCCGAACATTTCCCTAAGTTTTCAGATCGTATACCTCATACTGAGGCCAAATAAGACGAACGTTGCTGTGATTGGTTACACGCATCGGCAAACATATTTTATGCAATGGATTAATGGAAAATATCGCCAAACTTTGGTGTAAGGAAAAATGAACTTATAATGAATGAGTAAGTAGCGGCTGACTTTACGTATCCCCAGAGGTAGCTCGCTCATCCACTCACCCAACCTGAAACGGCTACAGCAGTATGGCTTTTCACTCGTCCAGGTACATATTTTATGCAATGGATTAATGGAAAATATCGCCAAACTTTGGTGTAAGGAAAAATGAACTTATAATGAATGAGTAAGTAGCGGCTGACTTTACGTATCCCCAGAAGTAGCTCGCTCATCCACTCACCCAACCTGAAACGGCTACAGCAGTATGGCTTTTCACTCGTCCAGGTAAGTCTTGCGCTTATCCAAAGAAAGTCTGGTGCTTAAAAGTAAATGTTTAAGCATCAAAGACATCATTCGATGTGTCTCACAAAGACACGAACAAGATTCCTGTGTCAGACTAATGCAATCGTAAAAAACCGATTACTATAGTCCCTGCCAGGCCCGGAGGGCAGGGACTAAAAAGGGAAAAGTATAAATCCCTCATGAAAATGTAAAATAGTGGAGTTGTATAACTATAGAATAAAACAAGTGTTATATAGTAGTTTATCCCTGCCCCTTTGTAAGAAAATAGTGAAACTATTTGATTATTGCCATATATTCAAATAATTAACAACTAAGATTTGTAAATGTAGTTGTAAAATATATTTTAGAATATGATTGGTTTTTATATATATCAAAATCTCGAAAATTATCATTTAATATACATCTTAACTTAAAAAATTAAAAAATAATACTATGTATTATTTATAAATAGCGTATATAGTTTGTTTTGGATGCTTTTTGAAATATTAAATGATCTTTGAAATATTAAATATTATAACTATACTAGGTAAATATAGAATGGTAAACATATTTAATGACAATAAACATATAAATTTAAAAATCTAAGGTTAATTTTACAAATTTGATTTATTATGGAGATTACAAAATTAATAGATGTTTTTCATGTTAGTTATAATATATATATATTTAATTAAAATAAAAATTATTTTGCCACATTTTAATAAATAAACGTATCAATTATCTAATTAGGTGATGTCTCATTCACTTAATATGGAATGCAATAAAACAAAAACAAATTTGATGTAACCTATATATGGCTCAAATAATTATAAAATGCAATCAAAACAAAAACAAAATTTGATGTGACGCGTATACTCTTGGCTCATTACACTTTGTTGAATTGAAAAATATTTATTATATTTAACTGAATTAATAGAAAATAAAAAAATACTCCCTACTACCTGGCTAGAAACAAGAATAATAATATAATAAAAAATGAAAAATAAAACGACCCATAATCAAGTGGATTCAAACATTGCAAATCATTCAAATGTAAAAAAGTGGACTCGAATAATGTAGACGACACCTCATCATCAAACAACTCATACATGATATCTTTGAAATGATATAAGATTGTGATTCTAGGATAGTGAAATTGTAGGATAACTTTCACCGAGAGCTCTATTTGAATTTTTTTTTGCAAAATTGTATCTGAAAAGTAAAATTTGTTTTGGTTAGTTAAAGTTGATTATTGAAATTGTTTAATTAAAGTATGAATTGTATTTTTTATTAATATTTATTTAATAGTATGATATTTTTTTTATTAAAAATATAACTTTAAATTAGCAAATTTTTTATTTTTAATATAAAAGAAATTAAGTTAAGGGATTTTAGTTCGAGGGTTTGGTGAATAATGTTATTTTCTAGTTGTGTGGGTTCAAGTCTCTGAAAACAGGATATAACTAGCTTCTTGTAACATTTATAAAGTGATTGTATCTTGTGTAATCTTAGCAGTTAATCTTTTGAAGTTATCCATTCTCCAAAAAATTCCATTCCAACTATATATTTATATGCGTGTGTAAATTTCTAAATAATTAATATATCATATATATATATATATAGTTGGTTTTTCAATATATATATATATATATATATATTGAAAAAACCAACATCCACTTGAGCGGATGATATTACAAGAGCAAAGTAGGCTGCTGAGAGCAACCTTTACATGCTGATATGAGATCTACATTACAACACAAAATGTCGAGCCAAACTGTCGCTCGAGCGTACAACCAAAACTACATGAGGTGAAAATTAAAGGTGCTCCTTCATAGTTAACAACTTCGTCGGCTAATCACACTACCGAACAATCATATGGTTCATCTCGAAAGCAATGTCTTGCAAAAGATGTTGAAGATAAGGAACTTGGATCCGAATAAGACCCTTGGGCCAGTCGACCGCCATCTTGGAATCGCCCAACCCCTGCAGTCGTTTGATATTCAGGGAACTGGAAAAGAAGAGAAGGTCACGGTATATATATATATATATATATAATATAAATATATATATAATATATATATATTATATAATATATATATATTCAGTATGTCCATGACATGTTCTATAGGTGCATAAAGCAAGATGATGCAGGAGCAATCCCATTAGGAATCAGTCATATGGAGGAGGCAAAAGGGTTCTTTTCAATTTTACTAAAGTCTTAGAAGTTGTAATTGTTTTTTATTAATGTAAGGGTCTCAAGAATTTATCGAGATCTAGAAAGGGAGTGAGAGATTCTAGAGATCTTCCTCATGATATTGTGGATCTGAGGGATCTTAAGAGTTTGTTGTGCAAGAAGAATGGGATCTAAACTGATTTTAGTTTTAGGATCCTTTGGGTTTAAATTGTAAGCCTACGAGCATTATGTATATTTTTACTATAGATTCAACAATTTATGTGATGTGCTAAAACACAAGACAAGAATCTACTCTACCCTTCAACGGAAACCAGGATTGATCGATGAAAACAATAAACAGAAAATGAAGAATACCAAGCACACATAACTTAATATTTCTCTGGGGAAAGCAACTGCTCAAAACCTCAACTATCTATATTGCATTAACCAGAAGATCTAAGAAGAAAAGACAATGCTTCTTCAACCTGGACAATCTCTGCACAAGTATAACCTATCTCTCTGCTTCACAAACTAGCTCAGCCAACACTTAGGAAAATATGTTGCCTGCCAAGGCCCTACTTTCTTGCGCAATTCTTGCGCAATTCTTGAGAGAATTATCTTATATTTAATTGGGAAATTCTCTCTCCATAACTGCGCAATCCATCATAGGCTCTCAACTAATTGCATGCACCATTTGTACAATTTGGAAAATTATACAAATGATAGTACACTGTCCCTGAACTCTAATATCAATTGGTTATTCCTTTGGACTGGCATGCATGAGTTCTTTATGAGTGAATCTTCAGTTAGCAGGTGGAGTAGTGAAGCTGCATTGGTGCCCGTCCCCAATACTAGACCTCTTATTAGTTCTTCCAACATTTGGAACTAGTTTAACCGACTTTAACTCAGTTAGACTGAGTTAATTAACTACAACTCAAAAGAACTCAACTCGGACCCTTGAAATTTAGGGATCACTCTACATGACTCTAAATAGACTTCCAACTCAAATTTCCTAAGCCAACTAATTCAAATTAACTTAGTTAACTATTACAAGTTGCTATGAGAATAGAATTTCGATTTAATTCCTAATTTAATTCAAGGACAAATTAAATTAAGATTTCTTGTCGTTATTTTTAACACTCCCTCTCAACAAGAAAGGGATTATTTTCTACCCCGATCCTGCCTATGTGAAACTCAAATTTGCATCTTGATAAAGCCTTTGTCAAATTATCTGCATCCCTTTCCTCTGTGGGAATGTACTCCAACAACATAATCCTCCTCTGCACACAATCTCGAAGATGATGATATCAAATATCAATATGCTTGGACCAATCATGAAAAATTGGATTCTCAGAGAGTTTGATATAACTCTGATTGTCACAGTAAATCACTGTTAGATCCATCTGCTGACCAAACAAACCAACAAGAATCTTCCTCATCCAGATAGCCTCACAAGATTCTTTACTAGCATCCATGCACTTTGCTTATGCTGAACTGAGTGTAACTAATCTTTGTTTCCTGTTGTACCAAGAAACAACTGCTGACCCAACACTGAAGATCCCACCTGATGTGCTCTTCATGTCGGATGGAATCCCTGCCCAATCTACATCGGTGAAGCCTTGAATATTCACTCCCTTTATCCATCTGTACTAAAGACCATACTGATTAGTGCCTCTGAGGCATCTCAACACATGTTTGGCTACCTTCTAATACAGTTTGGTCAACTTAACCATTGCTTGATTAATTTGGTTAACTACATAACCCATGTCTGGTCGTGTGTTCACCAAATACATGAGTGAACCCACAAGCTTCTTGTAAATAATAGCCTCCACCACTTCACCGAAAGTAGCATCCTTCTTCCTCTATTTACCATCTAGAGGAGTCTCCATGGGTTTACTTCTATCCATGTGGAACTTCTTGAGTATCTCATTGGCAAACTTGCCCTAAGAGACAAACAGTTTCTCATCACCTTTCCATACTTCCATCCCTAGAAAGCAGTGCATGAGCCCCAAGTCCTTTATTTCGAACTCTCTTGCAAGATCCTCTTTGTAATACTTGGTCAACTTATCATCACCTGTCATAATCAAATCGTCGACATATAAAACAATAATCAACAATTTACCTTCAACTACAATATGGTAAAGGTTCGCATCTACTTCACTTTTGGTGAAGCCCAACCTAGTGAAATAGCTATCAATTTTGGTGTACCAAGCATGGGGTGCTTGTTTCGGTCCATACAATGCTCGCTTGAGTCTGAACACATGCGACTCTCTGTTGAAGGTCTCAAATCCTTCAAGTTGCTCAATATACACATCTTCCTCAATCATGTCATTGAGGAATGTTGTCTTTACATCCATATGATGTATCTTCCATCCCATCTGCGCTGATAGTGCTAGAATGGATCTGATTGATGAGTACCTTGCTACAGGAGAAAAAATCTCATCGTAATCAATCCCCTCCACCTAAGAAAACCCTCTGGCCAAAAACTTGGCCTTGTGTTTCTCCACACTACCATCCGCTGCTTGCTTTAGCTTGTAAAATCATCTGGAACTCAACACTGACTTGTCTGTCGGTCTTGGGACCACATCCCAAACATTGTTCCTAACAATGGAGTCATATTCCTCAACCATAGCATCAACCCAAAATGGTTGCTGCACTACTTCCTCAAAAGAGGATGGCTCAATCTCTACACATCTGCTCATTAGAGCCATGTAGCCAGTGTACCTCTCCGATGACCTCCTCTTCCTACTCTGTGATGTGGGTGGTCCCACATTCTCTCTAGCAACATGCAATAACCTGTCAGCCTCTCGGGTGCGCTTTCTGCCATCTCTAGAAGACTCTGCATGAGTGAGTGTCTCCACTCCCTGCTAATCTACATGTGGCTACTCCACATCATCCCGAGGTTCCTCCTTTGGAGCTAAAATCTCCTCAACTGCATGTAGCTAAAACTCCTTCTCAAGGGAACATCTCATGTCCTTCTCTTCATCGAATTTTACATCTCTGCAAATCACTATCATCCTGTTGGTTGGAAGGTACATCCAATAGTTGTGAGGTGTATTAGTGTACCCCAGAAATATGCCCAACTCTGCTGTTGGCTCAATATTTTTTCGTGCATATTTGGTTACGTGGCATTAGACTGATGAACCAAAAATGATGAAATGTGCCACATCTAGTTTCTTCCCTGAAAAAACCTCTTCCAATGTACTCATCCCCAGAATTCGATGAGGTATTATGTTATGCAAATAAGCAGTTGTGTTGCATTCTTCTACCCACAAGTGTAATGGTAGGCCCTGATCATGCAACATCACCTGAGCCGCTCCCATAATACTCTTGTTCTTCCTTTCAGCCACCTCATTCCGTTGTGGGTTATGAGGTGCTATCAGTTCCCGTCCAATGCCTTCTAATGCACATAAGTGTTTGAACTCATTTGACACATACTCTCCACCATTATCACTCTCGAGAGCTTTAAATTTCATGCCAGTATATTTCTCGACAAGTGCTTTAAATTCACAAAATATAGCAAAAGTATGATCTTTCTTCTACATGAATAAGATCCAACACTTATGCGAAAAATCATCAACAAATATCAATAATACTTGTGCTTGGACGTGGATGTTGTTGATAACGGTCCACACACATCTGAGTGAACTTGATCAAGGATCGCCTGTGCTCGACCATATTTGTTATGAAAGGAAGCTTTGGTGTACTTTCCAAATTTACACCCTTTGCATGTGTCTACCTACTCTAGTGTACCCTTGGGAAGACCGTTATAAATTTGTTACATGGTCTTCAAAGTGCCATGGTGCAAGTGAACCAATCTCCTATGCCACAACTCACCAATGTCTCAGCTCTACAGCTTCTCTGCTATAGTGCTCAAGGCAACACAATATTCTACCTCCAACTTGTAGAGGTTCTTCACTTGAACCCCTATCCTCTTCACCTATCCTGTAGCTATGTGATGAAGGAATGCCTCTCCCTTACTAAATATCACATCATAGCGTCTATCCTTCAACATGGCCACATATACCAAGTTCTTCTTCAAATCAGGAACATACATAACATCTCGTAGAGTTATACAGGAACATACACAATATTCTACCTCTAACTATATTGATGCTGGTAGCGTTATACCTCTCATCATCACCCACCTCGATATGCATCTTGAGATCCTTCTCCTCCAAGTTACTGAAGAGATATTTGTTACCAATCATGTGGAAAGAAGCTCCATTGTCCAGGCACCACACACTACCCATCATCAATGAAACCATATAAGCGATGAGGGTAAAGTCTAGTTCGAACTATGAAGCAAGAGCTTCACCTGCCACTCCTCCTGAGGGCTTCTTACTAGCCTTTTTGCACAGACACTTTGTGTTAAAGTGTCCTAGCTTGTGGCAATGAAAGTATTTGAATTTCAACATGTCTTTCTTCTTACCGCCCTAACAAGAATCTAATATGGAATGGGATGACTTCCCCTTCCCTTTCTTCTCCTTACTCGCTAAGGCACAATTCTCCCCATCATCATGATTTGATGAGGATCTGCCATTAGTGTTCCATCGAATCTCGTCCTATACCAAGTTAGACCAAAATCGCTCCCACTCTGGTAGCTTCTCCCTCCCATTAACTGAGTCCTGGTAACTATTCCATCTCTTGGGAAGTCCTAGAATTGTTAGGCTCACTAGATCGTCTTCAACAACAATAATCCTAACACTTCCAAGCTCATCCTGACATTGGGTGAACTTGGTCAAGTACTTCAGAATATAGTCACCCTTCTCTCCATCTTGATCTTTCTGAGTTTGTCCTTCAGTGCCAGCTTCATGTGCCATCACTGCTATTTTGAAACAGGTCCGTCAATTCCGTCCACATTTCAAATGGATTTTCCTTACCGTGGAGATTCAAGACAATATGATCTCGAACTCCTTCTAGGATAATCCTTCTCGATTTTGCCACACACTTTCTCCATTCAGCCAGATATTTAGCATCAAATGTCGAAGGCTTCAGAATATCATGATCTATGAATTCCTTGAGCTCATTGTCTTCCAACACTGCATCCATCTTATCCTTTCAAGCTATGTAATTTGAGATGCCCTTCAGGACATACTCAAGTCTCAACTTGTAGAATGACATATTGCTAACTCTGATGTATGAACCTGCAAATTCGATTTCACTTGTACAACAAAATCGAATTATCCTCTTCTATATTGTTGGCAGCTTCAAGACAATGTAGATTTTTATTGTAGATTCAACAACTTATTTGATATGCTAAAAAACAAGACACGAATCTACTCTACTCTTCAGCGGAAGCCAAAATTGATCGATGAAAACAATAAGTAGAAAATGAAGAATATCAATTGCACATAACACAATATTTCTTTGGGGAAAGCAACTGCTCAAAACCCCGACTATCTATATTAGATTAACCAGAATGTCTAAGAAGAAAATACAATGCTTCTTCAACTTGAATAATCTTTGCATGAGTACAATCTATCTTTCTGCTTCACAAACCAGCTCAAGCCAACACTTAGGAAAATATGTTACCTGCCAAACCCCTACTTCCTTACGCAATTCCTCAGAGAATTATCCCATATTTAATTGGGAAATTCTCTCTCCATAACTGCGCAATCCATCATAGGTCCTCAACTAATTGCATGCACCATCTATACAACTCAAAAAATTATACAACTGATAGTACACTGTCCCTGAACTCTAATATCAACTGGTTCTTCCTCTGACTTGACATGCATGAGTTATTTATGAGTGAATCTTCAGTTAACTGGTGGAGTAGTGAAGCTGCACTGGTGCCCGTCCCCACTACTAGACCTCCTACTAATTCCTCCAACAGTTGGAACTATTTTAACTGAATTTAACTCAGTTAGACTAAGTTAAGTAATTACAACTCAAAAGAACTCAACTCGGGCCCCTAAAATTTAGGGATCACTCTACATGACTCTAGATAGACTTCCAACTCGAATTTTCTAAGCCAACTAAGTCAAATTATCTTAGCTAACTATTACATGTTGCTATGAGAATATTATTTCGATTTAGTTCCTAGTTTAATCCAAGGACAAATTAAATTAGGATTTGTTGTTGTTATTTTTAACACATTAAGGGAGACATGGAGGATTGTGTGTGTTAGATAGAAAAGGTAAAGAAAGGGCCATGGTAGGTATGCCCACCTTTGTATGAATCAACCCCGTAATTATGTTTTAATGAAGATTGATGTTTTAAGTTAAGAACTTGTACGTAGTTCCTGTGATGGAATTTGAATGCAATATTTACCCGTAGTATGAAATTCCTGTAAAATGGTTATTAATCATTGAACACAAATTTCTAGGCCACAATATATATTCCTAGCCTGGTCGTTTAGTTAATGAGCTTATGTAGAATGTACAATGCTTAATGTAAATGAATGATTCTTGTAAAAGCTAAATGTTACACTTTGGGTAACTGAGATGGTTGAGAGAGTGAGGAAAAAGGCACATTTTGTTTAATTGTATAGGTGAATCTCCAACATGAAACCAATTCTGTTTTCCTATAATTGCTAGTGTATTACAAGTTTGAACCTTGCAAATCGAAGTAAGCAATAAGACCTCTTCAATCATGCAAGTAATTGCAAAGGTGATACTTCATCCACAGTGTCTGGAAGTTTGCAAGTTTCCACCATTAAATTTTCCTTCAACCAGATTTGCGAGATTTATCAAGTCAGGAGTTGTTCTTAGTATCCCAAATAGTCAGAGAAATTGACTTTTGAACTTTGAACTCTCGACTTCGGAGGGACCCACATAGTTGGGCCTTTTTGGCTCTCAAAATTGTGCATAAAGAAAAAATTCTAGACCTCCCTACTACCTTGACCTCCCCACATCGAGTGGGGTCCAGTCCTTTTGGCCGACCTTGGCATTACGTTCAATGAGGAAACTGTAATATCAGACTCTTGAATGTGTGGGATCCATAGGAGGTTAAAAAAAGTAGGTTGTGTGTTTGTGGAAGTTTTATTGTTTTACATTAATGTTTAAATATTTATAAATAAGTTTGGCCTTTGATTTGGATGAGGCATGAGATTTAATATTGTCGCTCTGGTATTTGGAATTCAGACAAGAATTTAAGTGATAGAGTAGAGTAGGGTACAAGGAAATATTAGACTGGAATATGTGACTGACATATGTCAGTGTCATTGGCATCAATGTGGTATCAAAGAAAATTAAAAATTGCTCATTTAATTGTTGTACATATTAACAATTCGACGAAAGATATTAGCACATTGTCATTGAAGGGAAAGATTGCAGAGATTCTTTTAGAATTTGCACTAATATGAATTTGGTTGAAATATGACAGAAAATGAATAGTTTAAACATTGGAGTAGAGGCCTGGGTGCAATGGAAGTTTTACAGGTTTAAGACTATCCCAGTAGAGGAACAAAGAAGGACTATTGAAACAAGATCATAGGATAGGTCTTCTAGGTAATGAAATTAATGGTTGGAATTAATTATGGACAATAAGTATTCATGGTTGCAGGAAGCAGTAAGGGAGGTATTGTGGAAAATAATTATCATTATAGAGTTGTGACAGAGGAACCAAGGATAAGTGAAGTTCTCTAATGAAGAAAAGTGTGGCAAAAATTATTTGTGTAATAGGTTCCATATCGGAGAAAGAAAAACAACTTCCCGTTGAGGTTGTCAAGACGACTCCACAATTGCAGGTGTCAATAGATTTGTTTGAGGAAGGAGGAAGTGAAGCTCTTACAAGGAGAAGTGAGAAAATTGCAAAATCCTAGAAGATCAGAGAAAACTCAAGAGGTTCTAGAGGAGAGAACCTAGAAGGTACCAAGAGACCAGGTTCAGGGGAATCTTGGTATTAGATAGCAGGTACAAAGACTTGATATAGAGAGAGGCTTAGTTGCAACTCATAATAAGTAAGGGGAAGCTCAAAAATGAAGAGATGAAGATGATAAGAAGCAGTAAGATGAAACAAGAAAGCCACAACAAAATGAAGAAATATGCTAAGGTAGTTAGCAAAAACAAGATAAGTCAAGAAGAATTTGACAAAGGGATGATGGAGCTGAAGGAACATCTTAACATAATTACAATGATTCCACAAGAAAGTGGAAAAATTCATAGAAATGGATTGAAGTTGAAGAAAAAGATAAAGTGGCTTGTTAATAAATTATATCTAAAGACGTTGAGACATAGAATGAATGTTTTGAAAAGGAAACTCAGAGTAATTGAGTATGAACAAGGGTTTTTGGAAGAGGAAGAAACAATACACATTTGTAAACCAGAACAGGGAATCATGCTTGGATAAGATGAGAATGATGATAAGAGATCTATTAAGAATATATTAAAATGTTTGGATCAATACAAGGGAAGGATGCTAGAGGCATCTCCAAAGAGAAAAGAGCCTCATCTTTTCGAAGCTAAAAGTTTGTGTGAATGTATATTTGTAGGTATTAGAGATAATGAAACTAAACAAATGCAAAGAAATTTGAAAGCTACAAAAATCCAAAGAAATCATAGTAATGCTTATAAAGAGTAGAAAGGAGTAGTAGACTCTAAAGGTAGACAATCTCAAAGGATTATTACAGAAGAAGAGGATTCAGTATTATTTCATGAACACAGTACAAAAAAAGCTCATAAAAAAGTTCAAGATGAGACTTTACTACTTTATGAGGAGAGAAATGAATCCAAGCTATAATTGGTTGGTTGAATTTTATCTTGCTAAATGTTTATTTGATTATTTTTGAAGGAATTTTACCAAATATTAGAAACAAGTGGAAATTGGGAAGAGAAAAGAGGATACATGTTTTGCAGATTTGGGAATTATAGAAATATGAAGATGGTGAAGGAAGAGCTAATAGGAAAACTCGGTTCAAGGCATTCCAACTAGTCCAAAGGATGTTATGATGAATACAAAATAGGAAGGCAGCCAAAAGTCTGTTAGGAAGAAGGAGGAGGCATCATTTCCTCACATAGCCAAGAAAATAAGGTTGATTTATGAGGATAGTGATGAAGAAGGTTATATAGAAATACCTCAATGAAGAACAAACCAAAGCATTGTTGTAGGACAAGAATATGTTCTATGGAACAGTAATAAGGTTGTCAATCATTGATCCGTAAACTATTGTTCATATTCCATGCATAAAATAGAGAACGAAAAAAATAACATCTCACACACACATAAGACACCATATTTTCTTTGGGAAACCCTTTTGGGAGAAAATCCTAGTTGGAAGGTGCGGTTGCTTTGCTCTCTTTCTCTGTCTAGAAATATGGCTGCATGAATGAAGAAGTATGGCGTGTGGCCTGTGGGTTGGTACAATGCACACATCCTCTCTTTTTGCTCTACCTCCTATCCCTCTTAGCTATTTTTTCTCATCTATGGAACAAATGCACTCGAAATAATGGAATCCCTTTTCCTCCTAGTGTCTAGTTATAACACAACCTGATAGCCCACTAGTTGTTATGTTTGACTACCTTAACTCCTAACCAAACTTAAAATATAGTCTCTTCTTGATCCTTTTACATAATAATCACTTGGCTAGCCCCTTTTCCATGAATAATAAGGGTTGACATGACATCCTCCTGAATTATGTGTGTGAAAACAGGAAGGTAAACTTCCGAGTGGCATAACTTTCTAATACGGACTTCGATTGACGCACTTATTATGTTGTTAGAAATATATATGTGTGTAGAATAGCATGAAAAGGTACCACGCTCAAGGAAAAAAATTTTACCCACAAAAATTCATTTTATGCCACAAAATGCTCCCAAAAGGTTTTAGACCTTATTTTTCCAAACTGGGTCTTGTTGGTAAAAATAGTCCCATGAGTTAATTCGTCCAATTTTTCCACTTTGAATGCATCGAATGGATGGAAAAAAATATAATAATCCAATCCGAATCACACCTCCCCATTTTTGGAGGCTTTTGTTTCCCAAAATATTCTTTTGAATGAGGTGAGGAAATTTTTCCTCCACCTTCTCTTTGGTGTACCATTTAGCTTTGCCTGAAAGTTGTCCTTTCAAGCCAATCTACCAAAGGCCATGCTACCCTTGCCTTGTAGTTCTAGACCTCTTCAGTAAAACTGTATCTTCTATCGAATCTTTTTTATTATATGGTGCCAAATCCTCCATAGAAGCTAGGACATGTTCCTCTTCCTAACCTAGCATGGAAGGCTCATAGAGTTTTAGATTTTCTACATTCACAACTAAGTAAATGCACATATATGGTGGTAAATTGAGTCGATAGGAATTATCATCCATATTTCCTAGTATCTCGAAGGGACCATATCTCAATGCCTTCATTTTCTTACCAGATCCTTGTAGCCTCTCCTTGTTCAACTGTAGCCATACTATGTCTCCCACCCTAAACAATTTCTTTGTTCTATATTGATCATTCCTAGACTTATACTTCTCTTGTGACTTTTGCAGTGTCTCTTGTACCTATAGATGGATCTGCCTGATCTTCTCTATAAAATTTTCAACCCTTAAGGTGTCTTCTATAAGATCTTCCCTTACTCCTCCTTATTGCCCATATGCAATATCCAAAGGTGAAGGTGGAAAATATCCAAAATAGGTTTCAAGTGGGGACTTTCTCATAGAAGTGTGGACTACTTTATTGTAAGAATGTTGTATATATACCATATTTTCATCCTAGGTCTTTAGATGCTTTTGGTTGTATCCCCTGAGAAGCTGCACTAAAGTCCTGTTGATTGCTTTTGTCTGCCCATTTGTTTGTAGATGGAATGTTGTAGATATTTTCAACTCTGTGTCCATCTTCTCCCACAATGTAGTCCAAAATGCACTGAGAAATATCTTGTTTGAAATGACGCTCCTTGTTATCCCAAAGTGCACCCAGACTTGTCCAAATAACAAGTTTGTTGCTTCTTTCCCATTGATGGTGTTTTTACAGGGCATCTAAACAAAGATCTTGTCGAACATGTAAACTACCAGGAACAAGTAGTCATGTCCCTTCCTGGTTGTTAGTAAACCTCCCATAAAGTCTGTGGAAATCCCAAGGATGAGTAGTTATAAGTAACATATGATATAGACCTTGTTTCTTGTTTCTAGGCTTCTTGGTACAACAAATCATGCATACTCTTATGAACCTGGCTACCTACTCTTGCATCCTGGGCCAATACACATACCTATGCAAGTTGGTCACGGTCTTCCCTACACCAAAGTGCCCTACAACCTTAGAGGTGTGATCCTTTCTAATAATTTATAATCGCTCACCTTTAAGAACATATAGCTTATCTAGCATGTAGAGTGACCCATCGTGAGATGGTAGTCAATAGTGTTGTCATTGTTGGGATAATTTATTAACACAAATTAACACAAGTATTCATTATCAATTCAGGTTTGTAAAACTCGGAGGCATGTCCACAATGTATGGATATCAGATGTAGCCAAGCTTATGAAGAATTAAGGAAGTGCACATTACAAATATAAATCTATTTAAATAATTTCTAATTCATTGTTGCAATATATGAGAAATGAAATGGCTCTTAACTTAAGAGATATATTGTGTCCTTCCTCTTAAATATCACTTTGACGAATAGAAATAAAAAATCATTAAATTAACAACAGCTTAAGATGCATAAATAAAAAATGAAGGAGGCTCATAACTTAAGAGATGTTTGATATTCCTCATCACAAATTCACTCATCATTATGCTATTGCTAGAAAACTGAAATTGCATAAAACTGCTTAAACACAAGAAAGATGAATTCTAGTTTTGATCCATTAATTCAATAAAAGGAGGGTTCAACTTGAACACTTTGTTGTCATTTCTTATCAAAATGATAAATAAACTAAGATTCATCAGCAACATAAATCATCACACATTAATTCAAGTAAGCAAATTTTAAATAAAACAAGTAAACAAATCTGAACAACTAGTTCATGGAAATTAAGCTAGTTTAACAATGAGGTTTACTTAGCTTTGAGTGGGGGCCCTCTACCCTTTCCTTGCATGCTTGAGGATGTTATCAACTACTGTAACTTCAGCCACACATCCACACCAAAGAATAGAAAAATGGAAGTAGAACAAGTTTTTCAAAATAACTTCAAATATTCAAATGTCTGAGCATAAAATTATACAAAAACTACATTCCATAAGCCTTCAAAGTTTTGGCTTAAATAGAAGATCATGAAACAAACTGATCTAAAGTATCTCTAACAAATATATCTACTCATATCCATCTATCCAAGTCGAATCCATCCAATCTATCACTAAAAATATGGACAATCCCATTGAATCATAAAACTGTCCTATTTCCTAGGGATTTTCTAGATGACTCGTCTTGTTTGACTAGCATTGACCGGGCATGATTTAGCTTGTTTTGATTGAACCGATTGGAGTTAGTTTAGTCCTAGTTCCCAACATTTCCATACATGTATCCATCTCGAGCCCAAGTGTCTTGCAAATATGACATCCATATAGCTATTACGGGAATTTCTAATTCTATCCAAAAATTGCACTTGAAATTCAATTTTCATAAAAACTTCTAGAAATTGCAAAATTAAAATTAAATACCTGAATATGCATAAAATACATCAAAATTAGGAGGATGTGATGGAAAATGGATAGATAATATAAGAATTAAGTAAGTTTCCTTAAGAAAAAATGGACCAAAGATGAGGGCCAACATCTCCCCCTTGCTGATTCTCAAGCATGTCCTCATGCTTGTTTCTTCCTCTTGGATCTCTTGACCCCTGCTATGAATCCTATTCCTGACCCTGATGCCTCCTGCTGTGCTGCCTCTAATAGATAATCTATCCCCATGACGTGTTCTTCTTTATACATAGTAGCCTTGACCTTATGTTTTTCATATTTGTTTTTCCACACGTTCTTTTCTTTAAGCCACTTGAATTCCCGTTTGCAAAGTATATCATTCTTTCTCTTTATTTGCCTATCTCTTTAGTTAAATTTTCATTCTCCTTAACTAACTTTGCATTACTTTTCTTGCATGCCTTATTTTCCTTCTTCAAGTGCTTTTTCCAGAATCTTGTTTATTTCTAGCTAGTCTGTTAATTCTTTGAATTTGCTCAAGTGTAACTTTTTTCGACTTCCTATGTGTTTTTGCAAATGATGTGGCTGCGACATCATCAAAATATGAGTCTTTCTCTAGAGCTTCTTTCTCTAATCTTTCAATTATATCCTCTATAGGTTTCTCTGTAGAACATGTTTCTACACTTTGTAGTTCTTGGTGCCTGCTACTTGTTTATATTGGGGTCTTCCTCCTAAGCCTCTTAAGAGTGGATATGATGGATGTTTCATTTTCAACCATAACAATGTCGGTTTGCTTCTTATACCTGGTTCTGGGATAAAGCGGTGAATACATGATGCCCCTTATTTCCTACTATGTTTTGTTCTGTTCCTCAATGCCCTGTTCTTCACACTGGTTTTGGATTAAACACTCTCTCCAAATTATGCCATGAGTTTTTACTTGATGCTGTACCAAAATTTTTATTAGTCCCTGATGATAAACTTGAACTTCTCTTGGTTTGTTCTCATTTCTTACTGATTATATCATCTTAATGAGACTTCGGGAGAAGAAATATCGAAAGTTTTTTTTGACCTCTCCCTTAATGTGTTGGAGTAGCCTGATATGACACAAATGTGCCACACTATGTCCCCTATCACAAGTGAATAATTTCTGAATAATCAAGACTAGTTCTCCCCATGGCTCATTGAACCACGGAGAAATTCCATGCTTTCTCCTTGAAATGTAAACCTTTGTGATAATTTTCCCTTGTCAGTGGAAGGTCTAATGCTTGGGAAATGTATTCCTTAGTCATTGTGACCAGTAAACCTCTGTAGAAACCCTATAAGCCTTGCTTGATACAATTTTTCTAATGTTTCCTTTTTCCATTGCTCTATTTGAAATTTTGGCTCTATTCTGGTGGTCATATTTTCTAAAAACCAGTGGATATACCCTTCTACTGTCATTAACTTCATTTTTAACAGTTAAAATAACGATAATTCATGCATAAAAATCCTTTTTGATTCAGTTCGTAGGAGGGCTTACCTTTCTCCTCATGTTCTTTAAAATGATAAAACCAGGTTTGTTTTAGTCTCTGTCTCTCTGCAACAATGAATCACTGTTTTTATTTTTATTTTTATTTTTTTAACATTAACCTCTATGAATGAAAAACAAAAACACACTACTTATTTTGATGTAAAATCCATTCTTAGCTCTGTTCCATTTTCACCAAAACTCTTCTCTGTCCATACAAATGAAGTATTCCTCTTTATGCATATCACTGTTTATAAGAAAGAAATTGGAAATTGAACTCTGTTTTGATTTTGATTTTTTTTTTTTTAAACAAAATCATGCCATGATCTCTCTTTTCGATTTTCATTCTTCTTATCACTCTTTTATGGTTATAAAACTCGTTCATATGTCAAACTAGAGTCATTTCTTTGTTCATTAGTTTTTTAATTAAGTCCTCTGTGTATGCAATTAAACCTATTGTCCATGCAATCTGAACTCACTGTTTATGCAAATGAACTCACTGTTTATACAATCAACCATAAATCTTTCACTGTATATTTGATCCGGATTTAAACAGGAACGCAACAAATTACAGAGATAACCATAAACACATATACGCAGTGGAAATAATAATTCATTTCATTAATGTAAAATACTAAAATATGCTTACAAACAGTAATGGAAATAAACCAGCTAGGGCAATGGTAGCTTATCTCTAAGAAGAGATGTGGTGGCTACATGCCTTGAACTGTGTTACAATGAGGCTCGAAAGCCTATTTTATTGTTGAGAAACAATGGAAAACCCTTCACATCCCAAAACCTAACCCTAGAAGATGAAACGCCAAATTGTGGGCCCCGTTTTGGGTAAGTTGGTACATCAACTTCCCGGGGTCGTAACTTGGGCATACGATGTCCATTTGACGTGTACAATAGCTCACTAGAAAGATCTATCCGACCAATACAGCTTTGGGAAGGGCAACATCAATCCATGGACCCATGTTGCCTCCAGATTTCCCAAAAAACGTCGTTTAGGGCCTCAAAACGGCTCTGGAAGTTCAGGACCCAAAAAACTGATAAAAATAGTAAACTGTGCTACAATTTAGGAAACTGAGAAAACTGAAAGAGACAGTTGTGGGGGTCCAAATGGGATAGGTGGATGGCCACCAACATCCACTTGGATCATTCCTCCCCCCTTAGGAAGCAATGGTCCCCATTGCGTTGAGTTTGATGAAATGTTTAGGATAGATTGAAATATAGACTTTATTTCTGCTTTCTATTCATGCATCCTTCATTGATTTAGGTTCATTGATTGTTGATGTCATTCAGGTCCCTCTTGCAATTGGTACACGAAGATTCAGGTCCATACTGTCATGTATTTTTTTATGCAGTATATACATGTTTTTTCTAACATTTCAGGTCCATTCTACACAATGTTTCCAATAATGTTTCAGGTCCCTTCTGCGATTCAATTCAAGTTCCTTCTTCAATTCAGTTGCTCAACTGAGTTCCTTTTGTAACTTCCCCCTTGCTTACCTGAAGACTTGTCCTCAAGTCTTGTTTTGTTTTGGAGGTTCAATTTGCAAAATCAAACTGTTGTGAGAGTAAAACAAAAATTGTGAATTTATATAGACCAAACTAGTTGGTTTTCCTCCATGAATTCTTGTTTGCTTTGTCCCAGTTGCCTGGTTTTCACTAGCAATTTTTATTTTTTATTTTATTTATATATATATATATATATATATATATATATATATATATATATATATATATATATATATATATATATATATATAATGTCTTTTTTATTCTTCTTCTTCTGGAGTACTAGAAGGCATATTGCTATGATGTTCCATTACTTCCAAATCTGTCTCTCTTGTCATTTGTTTCACAAAATATTCTTTATTGATAGGCTTATTGTAAACTGTAAGCCTATGTCCGTTAATTAGAAATGAAGTAGACTCTTGATCAATTGTTTTTATCTGAACACCTCCATTATCAAAGATTTCTTCTATCTCATATGGCCCCAGCCAATGAGTTCTAAACTTTGCCTTGAAATCTTTGAATTTGGAGTCAAACAATAATGCCTAGTCTCCCTTGTTGAATGTCTTGTTCTTGATGAATCTATCATGCCATTTCATTCTTTGTTACTGCACTAGTGTTGTGTGCTCCACTTCTTGTTGTCTCTGTTCATCCAGTTCATTCAATTCCATTATTTGCTATTGTTGTGCTTCAGAAAATTCTGGTCCTAACTTTGCTGCTAACTTGAATGTGTGTATCTGAAATTTTATGGGCAGTAGGACTTATTTTCCATACACTAACTGGTATGCACTGAACCCAATTGTGTTTTTCCATGTTATTATGTACGCCCATAGTGCATCTCTTAACTTTTTTTATCAGTCCTTCATGTTCATCTGTACTGTCTTCGTTGTTATATTTTCTAGGAATTTATTTGTTGACTCCACTTGTTCGTTTGCTTGAGGATGGTACGGAGTTGATTTTCTGTGTTTTATCTTGTACTTTTCTGTAAGATCACGAACAAGTTTTGAAGTGAACTGTGTGCCTTGGTTAGTCACAATCTGTCTTGGTACCCCAAATTTGACAAATATTTCCTCAAAGAGGAATGTGTCCATTGTATTTTCTGTTGCTCTTGCTACCGCCTTTACCTCAACCCACTTAGTTACATAGTCTGTACATACCAAGATGTACTTCTTCCCATTTGATGGTGGATTTATTGGTCCCACAAAATCCAGAGCCTATTGCTCGAATGGTTCTATGAGCAGTTGTGGCTTAAGTGCCATTTTATCTTATACTATTGGTCTTCCTATTCTTTGGCAACTGTCACATCTCTTGACATAGGCTTTGGAGTCTTTGAAGTTTGCTGGAAAGTAGTAACCAAGTTGCAGCACCTTGTAAGCTATTCACTTGTTTGCAAAATGACCACCACATGGCTCGTCATGACATGCTTTCAAAATTTCCAGTATTTCATTTTCTCTAATACATTTTCTTATTATCAAATCATAGCTAGTATAAAACAGATCACCTTTCATCCAGCTATATCTAGAGCTTTCTTTAATGATATTTTGTTTTTATTTCTTTGTGAACTAGGCTGGTAATTTCCCATAGGATAAATAGTTTGCTATATCTGCAAACCATGGTGTTCTTACAGTTATTGCAAATAGATGTTCATCTGGGAAATTATCTGAAACAAGATTTGGATCACCAGGTGTATGAAGCCTTGAAAGGAAATCAACTACTTGATTGTCTTTCCCTAGTCGATCTTGAATTATAATGTTGAATTCTTACATTAACAATAACCATCTTGTTATTCTACCATTTGTAATTGCTTTGTTCATTAAGTATTTTATTACTGAATGGTCTGTGTGAATGAACACTTGGTAGCCTGTTATGTAATGCCTGAATTTGTTTACTGCATGTACTACAACTAACATTTCTTTCTCTATGACCATGTAGTTCAATTTTATTGGTGTTAAATTTTTACTTATGAAGTATATAGCATAATTGAATAGGTTTTCTTTTTGTCCTAGTGATGCACCTATAGCAATATCATATGCATTAGTGGAAATATGAAATGACAAAGACCAATTTGGTCCTCGAAGAATGAGAGAAATTGATAGTTTTTCTTTCAATATTTGAAATGCATTTTGACAATGATTTGTCCATTGGAATTCAACATCCTTTGCAAGTAACTTGAATAGAGATTATGCTATTTTACTGAAATTTTCAATAAATCATCTATAATAGCCTGCATAACCCAAGAAACTTCTTACTTCCTTTTGAGTTGTCGGTGGCATTAAATTCATAATGACTTGTATTTTGGCTGGGTCCATCTTAATTCCTGATGAGGAAATATGGTGTCCCAACACTATCCCTTCCGTTAACATTATGTAGCATTTTTCATCACTCACGGATAGATTTGCCTCTATGTGTCGTTTCAAAACTTTTTCAATCTTTTTCAAACAATCATCATATGTGTTCCCGTATACAGTGAAATTATCCATGTAGACTTCTACACATTCATGGATCAGATCAACGAATATTGCCAAAACTGCTCTTTGAAAAGTTGTAGGTGCATTACATAGTCCAAATGGCAAAATATTGTATGCATATGTTCCCCATGGGCAGGTAAATGTTGTTTTGTCCTAGTCTTCCATTGCTATTCTAATTTGATTATACCCACTAAACCCATCTAGGAAAGAAAAGAATTTCTTCCCAGCTAATGAATCTAAGACTTGGTCAATAAATGGTAGCGGGAAATGATCTTTGAATGTTGCCTTATTCAATTCCCGGTAATATACATATATCCTCCAATTCCCATTTTCCTTTGGTACTACCACTAAGGGAGAAACCCATTGACTGTCAAAGATAGGATATATGAACCCAACTTGTAATAGCTTCTGTAGTTCTTCTTTCACTATTTCCTTCATCATAGGGTTCATCCGCCTTTGAGGCTGACTTACTAGTTTAATCTAGTCATCAGTATATATGTGGTGGATACATGTGTTGGGATGAATTCCCTGCATATCTATGTAATCCCAGGTGAAAGCTCTTGAGCACTTCTGTAATAATGCTATTACCTCTTGCTCTTGTGACGATTGTAAGTTGTTACCAATGTTCAAATGTTTTCCAGGATAAATCTCAATTGTTTTAGTTGTTGTATTGGTAATTGTGTTTATAGGAAAAATATTTGTGAATGATTCTTGTAGTGATTGAATTGTGCAGGTTTCCTGAAAACAATGGTTCAAAAGATTACTTGCAGCTTCATACTGAGCTACTCTAAGCTACTCTAAAATATTTGGTTTTGAGATAAAAAGATCCAATAGATATTCATTCTCCTCTTCTTCTCTAAGATCAAAGACTTTGTTAATACTTAGCGCTGATTTAGTTTGTTGTTGTTCTTGTCCTTCAAGTATTGATACTAAAGAAGGTGCTTGTGCTAGAGAATAAAGTGTATGTGTTTTCTCTCATCTCCATGTGCAATAGTCATACTTCCAGATCTGCGTCCTATAAAGGCATTAACAGTGGCTAATCACGGTTTGCCTAAGATTAGAGGATGTCCGCCCAAGTTTGTTTTTTGTTGCAAAATGAGTAAGTCCACAAGATACTCCCATGAATCCAAAGAGGCTACAATATCTTCTAATATTCCTTCTGGTGTAACTTTAGATCTGTCTGCTAACTCTAGGAATGTAGTAGTAGATCTAATGTTGTTTAAATCTAAATGTTTCATTGTCTCTATAGTCATTACATTTATTGCTGCTCCCAAATCTATCAATGTGTTTGGAACTGAAAAATTGTTTATTGAAATAGTAACCATAGGGATACTAGGGTCAATATATTTTTCTATTGTTGTCTTTGTAGACATGAGACTTGCTAGTTTTCCAATGACTTGGATTGTAGTAGGATCTTTCTTCTTTTTACCAGTTTTCTTGATGCATAATTCCTTTACCGTTTTAGCATAAATTGGTATTTCTTTGATCGTTTGTAATAAATGATTTTTTACATAAGCATTTTTCAATTCATCCAAAATATCAAATTCAGGAAGGGTCATTTGAATTTTCTGCTCTACTAACCTTTCTGGATAGGGTGGTGTTTAAGTTATTATAGTTTTTCCTTTCTGAATTTGATTTTCCAAATGTGAAATCCAGGTTGTTCTCCTTGTTCAGATGGTTCTTCTATGATTGGAGGAGAATTCTTATGCAGTACTTTCTCAGACCTTAAATGGGCATCGTTTATGGGAAGAATGGAGTATGTTGGAAAATATGTTGCTTCTTCCATATTGTATGCATGTTTATCCATTTTGTTGCTCAGATTTGCCATAGGCTGAGCTGGTAGTTGAGTTGGTCTGGGTTGGTTTGAAGGAAACTGTAGCTGCTGTGTTTGTGTTAGTAATGGTGAGGGATTATGTTGTGGAAATGGCATGGATTGTGTATATTGCTGGAATTGTTGGTATGGGTATGACTGTTGATACTGTTGCTAGCATTATTGTTGGTATTGTTGAGGATACATTCGTTGAGGTGGCTGGTTTCCATAACTATATCCTCTCCAACATTGTGCAGGTTGGTTTTGATATTGTTGTGGAGGCCAAGCTTTCCATGGCATTGGGGTATTCCAAGAGTTTTGAGGAGGATACTGATAATTTTGTCGAAGGGATTGCTGAGGGCATTTTTGAGGAATCATTGGCTTCCAAGGCCTTCTTAGTGTCACATAATAGAAACCTTCTGCTCCTTGTACTTCTTCCATTGGATTCATTTGCAATTATTTCAACTTTAGACAGTTTTCTATTGAATGGTTTTCTATGTAAAGGCCACATACTTGAACACTATCTAAATGGCATTCTCTTAATGCATGCTTCTTTCTACATTTGGGACAAAAGATTGCTAAGATTTGTTCTTGTTCTTATTTCTTTTTGTTTGTTTTTAGAACATCTGATTGTCTCCCTAATGTACTTAGAAGATCATTTTTGAAGTTTTCCAACAAGCTTCCTATCTCTGCTCTTGTTACCCCTCCTGCTACTGATTTTGCTGCTTTTGAACTAACATCTCTTCTTCCAGCTTTTGATCTTCCTCTAGAATATTTGTGACATAATTCTGCAATTTCATTAAATGGCAAGTTTGAAATATCACCATTGCCCATTACATTTAGAATGTCAAGGTATTCATCTCTTATACCTTTGAGAAATATTGTTCGAATGGTTTCTTGGTTTAGCGGGTGTTGTTTAGATTTTTGTAGATTGTAAGCAAATCTTTCTAAGTATTCTTCTAAACTTTCGTCTTCTTGTTGTGTCATTCTAAAAACATCCTCTTTCGAGTCCCTAGGCCTACAATAGGCTTGGTATTTTCTAGGAAATATTTTCTTCATGTCATCCTAAGAAGTTATTGTTCGCTCTCCTAAACCCATGAACCATTTTAATGTTGTTGCTTTCAAAGTAGCAGGAAAGAGACGAAGTTTGTGTGTGTCATCTCTGTATCTGTAAGTTCTACACAAGATGTCGAATTCAAACATAAATGAATCAGGATCTTCTGTTGACATTCCATAAAAGTTAGGCAATACAGAAGGTGGAATGTTTTTCATTTTCACATCTTCTCCTAATATTGCACTTGTATCTAATATTGGAAAGCCAAAAGTAGCTTCCTGATCATCAATATTTTCTTGTTCATTATCATTTTGTCTTTTCCTATCCTCTTCTCTCTTTCTATCATTTCTATTTTTCCTTCTTCCTCTCTTTGTCTTCTCGATTCTCTTTGTTGTATTTCATATTCAAGTGTTTGTTCAGGAGTAAGAATAACAGATCCTTGCCCTTCTTCTGTTATAGCTTCAACTATTTGGATGACAATTTGAGATTCATGTTGTTGTTTGTTTTCGAAAATAGTTTGATCTATGGACTCAAAAATGGGATGATTTACTTTAACAATTTCTTTTTGTTTTCTTGAAGGAGGTGTTTCTTTTGGAGTTTATTTTCTTTTCACCTCCCAGGCTAACAAGGTTTGTCTTTCAATTAAAGTTAATCTTTGTCCTGTTCTTTGTTTTTCTTCTAATTCCTCTATTGTTGGTTTACTAGCAACCAGTGTGGTTAGTTTTGATGGTCCTACTTCTATTGACGGGGGGTTTTGTTTAATAAATATACCTTTAGGATCTCTATTTCTAGGCATAAAGAAACATAACTAAGAAAAACATAACAGAACTAAATTTTTATTATTTTTGTTTTATAAAAAAAATTGATTTTTTTGATTTTTATTTTATTTATCTTTTTTAATATTCTATTTGACTATGTTGATGAATGTCTCCCTGGCAACGGCGCCAAAATGTTGGGCTAATTTATTAACACAAATTAACACAAGTATTCATTATCAATCTAGGTTTGTAAAACTTGGAGGCATGTCCACAATGTATGGATATCAGATGCAACCAAGCTTAGAAGATTAAATATGAAAAATTAAGGAAGTGCATATTACAAATATAAATCTATTTAAATAATTTCTAATTTAATGTTGTAATATATGAGAAATGAAGTTGCCCTTAACTTAAGAGATCCATTTGTGTTCTTCTTAAATATCACTTTGATGAATAGAAATAAAAAATCGTTAATTAACAACAGCTTAAAATGCATAAATAAACAATGAAGGAGACTCCTAACTTAAGAGATCTTTGATACTCCTCATCAAAAATTCACTCATCATTATGCTATTGCTAGAAAACTGAAATTGCATAAAACTATTTGAACACAATAAAGATGAATTCTAGTTTTGACCCATAAATTCAATAGAAGGAGGGTTCAACTTGAACACTTTGTTGTCATTTCTTATCAAAATGATAAAAAAACTAAGATTCATCAGCAACATAAATCATCACACATCAATTCAAGTAAGCAAATTTGAAATAAAACAAGTAAACAAATTTGAAGCAACTAGTTCATGAAAATTAAGCTAGTTTAACAATGAAGTGTACTTAGCTTGGAGTGAGGGCCCTCCACCCTTACCTTGCACATTTGAGGATGTTATCAACTACTGCAACTTCAGTCACTCATCCACACCAAAGAACAAAAAAATGGAAGTAGAACAAGTTCTTCAAATTAACTTCAAATATTCAAATGTCTCAACATAAAATTATACAAAAACTACATGCCATAAGCCTTCAAAGTTTTGGCTTAAATAGAAGATCATGAAACAAACTGATCTAAAGTCTCTCTAACAACTATATCTACTCATATCCATCTACCCAAGTCGAATCCATCCAATATATCAGTAAAAATATGGACAATCCCATGAAATCATAAAACTGCCCTATTTCCTAGGGATTTTCTGGATGACTGGTCCTGTTTGACCAGCTTTTATCCGGCCTGATTTAGCTTGTTTTGACTGAACCAATTGGAGTTAGTTTAGTCTTAGTTCCCAAGCTTTCCATACATGTATCCAGCTCGAGCCCAGGTGTCCTGTAAATATGACACCCATGTAGCTATTACGAGAATTTTTGATTCTGCCCAAAAATTGCATTTAAAATTCAATTTTCATAAAAACTTCTAGAAATTGCAAAATTAAAATTAAATACCTGAATATGCATAAAATACATCAAAATGAGGTGGATGTGATGGAAAATGGATAGATAATATGACGCAGGGTTACCTCCACTTACACCCACAGTATGCATGTAAAATGCATAAGCACATTTGTCCCAGGAATTTTAACTCTCTAAGGAGTCAAATCTTCATTTAGAATATGGTTAAGGCCCCTTTCTTAATCTCTATAGTAACAATTTATAGACTAACCAAGTCTAACCCTTAATCCATCCTTTCCTTTCTATTGGGCCTCATTCACCCTCATAAACCTTCATTAACCCTTAGCCGCATATATATATATATAAATAATATATATATATATATATATAACCATACCCACTCTTAACTTTGGTTAATGCAGACTTAACCCAAAACCTACAACCGCGCATTATTTCTATTATGCCCCTTTTTAATAGAAATAAACATAACTTACCTTTCTACCAATCCACGCTTTCGCATAGTTACTGATGCTTACCTTTATCAGGCTCATTCTCCACCGTAGATTTCCCTCCATCAGATTTGACGATTGATATCTATTCTCGTTCAATCAAACTTATGCGATAATCCTCCATCATCAATCTTCACTCAATGGATCTAACGGTTCACAACGATTTCGGGTAGACAACAAGCACGGAATTAACCGCCTGATAAAGCGGTTTCCTCTCTCCTCCTCGCTGCTACGTGTCACTCGGTTAGTGGAATCGGGCACTCACCCTTCAATACCACTTACCACTTCTACCTTGCCCGATAACCCAATTTTGTTTATAAAACCACCTTCCTTCACGCTTAACACCTGAGCTTGTTAGCACCCGATAACTATAGATATTCTACCATCGACGGCTGCGACGGCTCCTCTGGATTCCTCTTCCGCCAGCGCTTCCAGTTAATCTCCACCGTTCATTTCTTGATTCCCTTCTGCGTGATTTAATCCTGATCGTTCATTTCCTTTTTCCTCGTCCGTTGATCTCCAAGATCCAACGGTTTCTTTGCATTGATGACTCGCCTCTTCGTTCGTCCCTTTGCTTTGACTTTAATTCATTTTTTCAGTGTTTTGTGATTTTTGGGTTTTCTTCAGGGTTTCAACCTTCCGCTCTTCCGCTACTCAACTTCCTCTGAGCTTAACTCCACAAATTCTCACTTTGCTACCTCTCCAAAGCTTCACTATGATCCTTCAATTGGATTTGATGACCCATTATGATTCCTCCGAATCATTCTTCTCCTCTGCGTAGTTCTACAGAACTCTGCCTGCAACCTCTATTACAGAGTACACAACTTACACGTAATTCAATCATTCAATATTCATTTCACACATCTATACAGTTCTGGAATAAACATTTGTATATATAAATATGAACAATTGATTACATACTGAGACTCTCTAGCTCTCAGTCTTGATCTTCAATATCAATGACCTCCTCCTTACACTTTGCTCGTAGGCTTACATTTATACCAGAAAGGTTCTGTTGAACTAATTCTGGTTCAAATCCTTTATCTACTGAACTGACTCCTAAATGTCCTCTAAGTCCACTTCTAACTCCAGTTAATCGCTAAGAATACTCTCTAGTTCCTTGAATCATGAAACTACCTTAAGAGTTATAATTGACTTCTAGCTCTCTCATCATTATTAACCATTCATGTTCTCCTTCATTCGAGAGTATTTACAAACATCCTCACAACATCTAATTAATTCCTATCCTACTCACTCGAAAGCCTAAATATTACATTAACTTAACACTTAGGAAACCAACTTCCCTAAAACACATGACCCCCTATGTCTACTAAAATATAATGATTTTCCTTGGATTGAATGCTTCTGCATCATAATATAAGAATTAAGTAAGTTTCCTTAAGCAAAAATGGACCAAAAATGAGGGCCAATAGTCACCATCGTCCACATGAATCTGAATCTGCAACTATTGAAAAACCTCCTTAAATTCCTCATCCCCTGAATATGCCTCTTTGTATGCATCATGGGTGAACAGTTCCATGTGCGTAAGAGTCCCCAACGTTGTGATCTTTAATGTGGGTGGCCTTGAGAGCATATTAGCCAACTTGTTTGTGCTACCCTTTGTGTACTTGATCACCAAATGAAACTACGGTAGAAACCCCATCCACTTGTATTGTCTGGTCTACTGTAGCTTACTATGGTCATACAAGTACTATAATGGATGGAGATCTATGTGGATTATTGTCTCCTTTCCCATCAAATAGTGCTTCCACTTCTTCACAATTTGTACCAAGGCATAGAGCTCCTTATCGTAGGTAGGATAGGTAAGAACTGCCCCACGAAATACTTCAGAATGGTAGCATAAAAGCCTTCCTCCCTGCATCCAAGCCACTCCCATAGCATACTTGCTCGCATATGTCTCCATTTTAAAGGGTTGTTGCAAGTTTGGTAATGCAAGAACTAGTGCTTGATTGATCTTCTTTTCTAGCTCCTCAAAATCCCTCTAATGACCTTTCCCCACTAGAAACTCTTGCCACTTGTTATTATGGTGTGGAGTGGTGTTGCTACTCCTTAAAATGAGGGTTTTAATTTAGGTACTATCTTGTACAAATGAAACTTATGACCTTTAGAAACATTAGTTGGCATCGACCATTTCAATATGGCCTCCATCTTGGAAGGATCTATCTTCATCTCTCCTCCACTGATCATATAACCCAGATACACCAAAGGTTGTTGAGTAAACTACTTCTTGAGATTTTCTAGTTATTGGTGTTTATTTAATGTCTCCATCACCTTCCTTAAAATGTGAGATGTGCTCCTCCCAAGTAGCACTTGCCTGGTTTTGGAGGCAGTCTTCTAGGTATCTTCTTCTTTGACTTGAACCTAGTGATATCCAAACTTTAAGTCCATCTTGGTGAAGTACTTTACTTAATGCAACTGATCCAAAAGATCGTTTATCCTAGGCATGGGGTATCTATTCTTGACTATGATTTTGTTCAATTCCCTGTAATCTATACACATTTGCCAAGTCCCATGCTTCTTTGGCACAATGATGATGGGTGATCCACATGGTGATGTACTTGGTTGAATGAGACTCTGTTCCAATAGTTGTTTCAATTGATCCTTCACCTCACTTACTTCTATAACTTATTTTCTTGTACAACCCAATGTCTGCACTCGGGAGTTTTGCAAAATATGGATCTCGTGCTCCACCTCCCTCTTAAGCGGTCCTTTAGACTCTCAGAACACATTCCTATATGCTTGTAGAAACTCTTCCAATTGTTTTTTATATTTATTAGTACACCCCTCCAGGGATTCCATGTCTCTTACTGACTCTTTTCTAGACTGAATTTCTCTTTAAAACAATAAAACATACTTCTTGTTGGAATTGATCAATTTCTTGGCTTGGTTGGCACTTACTAGTGAAATTTTTTACTTTTTCCTTTGTGCAAGTTGATGGTGAACAATTTTCCATCCTTGAGGAGTCAATATTGGTTGGCTCTCCTCATGAATATTGCATCTCTTATGTACATGTACGGACTCCCAAACACAACTCCACATACATCAAGGGGAACCACATCTAGATCTACTTCATCAATACAATCAGCACTAGTAACAAATCTAATTTTGCACTCTTTTGCTACCTTTAGCTATGCTTCCTTATTTACCCATCCCAATGGATATGGGTTTGGATGAGATTCACTTGAAATCCTAAGACAAATAAAGCATCAAACTCTGTCTTTTTGACCTGTATCTTTATATGGAAGAGTTTGGTCATTTATTTCTCTTCATGTTGTTGAAGGATACTCATATTCACCTCCTTCTACACTGACATACAATTATCTTCTCATGCACATCCGAGTTTCTTTCAATTTGGTTTCTTGAATCAATGACCATGAGATTATTATTCTTATTATCTTTATTTTTTTTTTCTTTAGGTTCAACTCTAGATGAAACTTCCAACACTTCTCCTCTGTATGGCCATCAATGTTGCCGTGGTTGTAGTGGTTGCTAGGATCTTTGAACTGGCGTGTTGTGGGTGTCGTCTTTTTATATTTTCCCACTTTTTGCTTCTTCTTCCTTTCCTTAGAAGAATCTTATTTCTCCTTCTACTCTAATCCACTTGATTGTGCTCTCTTTAGGCATATGTTCTCCAGGTATTGTGCTTGTACACAAACCTCATCCACATAATTGGGATTGAACAACATCACTTGGTAGACCCCCCAAATACTTTAGGAGTACATTTGGGTTCTTCGGGGAGATACCCAACATTATGGTCATATTTATAAACCCTGTCGTGTACTCCAACATGATTTGGCCTGGTTTTTTCCTAGAGCAGTGCCATCGGATCCACTGGTCCTCTACATACCCAATAGGGTAAAACTGTGTCTTAATGAGGGTTTTGAAATCCCACCACTTAATCACTAGAGAATCTCCCCCCAACCTCAGGGTCTCTATGTGGATCTCCCACCAAGTTAGTGCATGGCCCTCTAATTTCAATCATAGAAATGAAATCTTTTTCCCTTCCTCAATTTGATAGACGATGAAATAAACTTACAGTTGTTGCAACTAGTGATTCAACTTCAGAGCGTCGATCTTGCCATGGTACAGCTTGATATCAATTTTTTCTTCCATTTTAAACAAGGACTATGATTAATTTACATCACTCAAATTGGGTTGTTCTTTTTTAGGTTCTTTCTTTGGTTATTTCTCCGTTTCTTCTCGATCTCAAAATGCCCCTTCTGGTTTTTCCTCTACATTTAAACCCCCATCTTCTCCAAATATCTCAAGCTTATTTCTCAGGGCTTCCATGAGGATGTTTATATTGTGATTTGTATCTGCAACTTGTTGTTCTAGCCACGAAAACCTCACCTCTCAAGGATCACGAGGGTCATTCACAAATTCATTGGCCATGGTTAGGGTTTTACACTTTTCAACCTCGTCGATTTAGATCCTCTGCAAATCTCCACAAATACCCAAAGAAACCTGCTTTGATACCAATATGATCCATAAACTGTCATGGATATTCCAGTGGATAGTTCGTCACAACAAATATGATAATATTATGCTTAAAATCTAAAATTCTACACTATTACAACTTTATTAAATTTCTGGATATGTATATTTTATTGTAAATAGTGCATGCATGCAAATGTAAATTATGCAGAAAATAGAGAATGGAAAAATAAAAGCTCACACATACATAAGACACAATATTTTCTCTAGGAAACCCTTTCAGAATAAAAACCCAGCTGGAAGTTGAGGTCGCTTCGCTCTGTTGCTATATCTAGAAATATGGTTGCAAGTACAAAAAAGTATGGCATGTGGTGTATGGATGCTACAATACATAAATCCTCTCTGTGTGCTCTACCTCTTATTCCTATTGGCTATTTTTTCTCAGCTATGGAACAAATGCACCCGAAAGAATGGATCCCTTTTCCTCCTGGTGGCTTAGTTATAACACAACCCAATAACCCACTAGTGGTTAGGTTTTCAATACCTCAACTCTTAACCATAGTTACAATATAGACTCTTCTAGAGCCTTTTACATAATAATCATGTGGATAACCCCTTTTACATGAATAATGGGGGTTGGAGTGGCCTCCTCCCAAATTGTGTGTAGGAAAACAAGAAGGTCAACTTCTGAGTAGCATAAATTTCGTATATAGACTTTGATTGACGCGCTTATTATGCCATTCGAAAGATGTTTGTGTGTAGAATAGCATGAGAAAGTGCCACACTAGAGCGGTAAAGTTTTACCCCTAAAACATGCATTTAATGCCTAAATTCTCCCGAAATGTTCCAAACCTTGTTTTTCTAAATTAGGTCCCACTAGTAAAAACAATCCCATGAGCCGATTCCTCCACTTTTTCCACTTTGAATGCATTGAGATGGATGAAAAACAATATTATGATCCAATCGAAATCAAGCATATTAAAAAGGATGCAGAAGATGGATTAAAAGCTCAAGAAATAACCCATATACATAATGAGACATAAAACTACATATTTACCAAGGATAGTCAAAGATAAGAACTAAATTTATGGGAAAATGAGAATGAATTTAAGAAATGTTTTAAAGAAAACGTTTTCTATAGTGTATTTGTTGAATGTGCAAGTATAAACAAAATTAAGGATATTAATGATGGGAGCAATCAACCATCCATAAAACAAAAAGAATATTAGACAAGGCAACCATGTGCATTGGGAATTTATGAGGAAAAGTGAGAGATAACTCTTATATCTCTCACACATTACATTATCAAGATAGTGATAGGTGAATGGAAGAGAAATGCCCCAAGTTTATAGAAGATTTGATACGGGGAAAGTATGGAACAACCAATGTAAATCCTGGTTTGATGAAAGAGAGAATTCCTTGTAGAGTGATAGCCATGAAAGAAGCAAATTGAAAGCATAAGAGATAAAAAAAAAGGTCAAAGGGGAAGGTAGCTAAAGGAAATTTGAAAGAAGTGAAGACATGAGAAAAGTCATTTGATTTGATGATGATGTAGGTTATAAATTTCTAAGATGATCTATGTAGATGGAACTTGATAGTGGTGATGTAAATGATCATTGGTACATGATCATAGAGGGTATAAAATGTATTCTATCATTCTATTAAAATCAAAGAACATAATTTGATTGATGAACCTTATAAAATGAAAGGACATAATAGATGTGTATATTTATCGGTATATATTTTGAGAGAACAATTTTCTCAAGAAGATTTTATTGAGAATAAAGATGAGAGAGTTTTTACAACTCTTACACGAATTATTGTTGAAGAATATTGCAAGGAACGTAAAATTTCTAAGCATAAATAATTTTGTTGAATGGTCCAAAAGGAAGTGGAAACCAAATAATTAGTTGGAAAAGTGAAAGGGTTGATAGTATCGTTTAATACAATATAAATACAAATATTAGTTGGCGAGGTACACAAGTTTAAGGATTTATTTTTTATTTTTTATTTCAAACAAAAGGAAGTATATAAAAAGTTGTGTCACGCGGAATCAGTCGATCTTGCGGACAAGACAGACCTTCCTAGAATCTAATGAAGACCTAATGACAAACAAACCAACCAAACACTATCTTTCTCTAAATTCGCTTTATAAGTAATGGGAAACAAGTGTGTTTAAGGGCCTACCTCATGTCCAACGCAAGTTCGGAGATGCCTTCGCTTCTTTGATCCAATTAAGTTCCTTCGTCGCAAACCTACAAGCACAAACAAGGCAAACAATTAAATAGCACCTGAATATCCAATACTATAAAACATATTTAACATGAAAGTCAAGGAGTCCATGAAACAAATAGCATAAGATACTTGTTGAGAAAAGTGAGCTTGATTGTATTAATTCAAAAGAAAAGAACCTTACAACCTTTGCCTTGACGCTGTACAAGCTCCTTTCAGGGTCCAACAAGAAGTCTCCTCTACTTTGACAAGCTTCACTCACTCCCTAATGGGGCCAAAAAGGTATGTGATCTCTCCTCTTAAGCTCAAATAGGAAGTCTTGATTTCACTAGCATTTACCCTCAAAAGTTCAGCTTCTAACCTCCCTGGCCACTGACCCAATGCCTCAATTTATAGTGCAATGGAGATCAGTTACCAGGTCCTCCTTCAAAGGGATAGCATCCTCCTTCAAAGGGATAGCTCCTCCCAACAAGGGATTAGTTCCTCCTATTATGGGATGCATGAACCACTTGGAGCGAACAATCCACGTAACAAATGCTTCTAGAAAACTCTAGAATTAACCCAAGATGAGTTTTTTTAAGATAAAAATTGCGCCTTTTGACTTTTACAGGGGCACGCACCCTCCCCTTTACATACAGAGCGTATAAGTGCATAGATATCTTGAACAAAAGGTGCGGGCCCATAGGAAAAGCTAAGAGAAAGTGCGGAACCAGAATTATATTGCTTTTTTGATGTCTTTCTCTCTTTTCTCAAGCTTGTTTTGAAGAGCTGAGGTTTAAGACTTGCGTAGGAAGCTGGTATAGGTGATAATAGGCCTACACCGACTGCAAATAATCAAGGTGATGATATTTTTGTGTAACAGATTGCCCCCTAAAGTGTGAAGTCTGTAGTTATGAGGATTTTTTTTATTTTTCATATAGGAAGAGTGAAGTGCTTTATCATTTCGAGGATCATCTTGCGGAGAGCCCGGTTGGAACCTGTAAAAGCATTCAATGCAAAATATATATATGAGATCATATCATCGCTGAGGTAGGCATTCCCATACTCAGATAAAAACTAACTAAGAGACTGAAAACTGACTAGAAGACTAACTAGAGAACTAACTACTGCTCTGATATAGGAATGATCTCGTAACACATCATAAGTACAAACACATGTGGACATAGTATGGATGCAGCCATCTAGTTATGAATAGTCCATAGTATAATGAATACAAAATTCCTCGCAACCTGGATGGTGGAAACTAGATCTAGGGTCTTCATTTCTACATCCCAAAACAGTATAATTCTATCCATGTGAATGAATTTGTCGAAGTCGAACATGGTAGAAACCACTTGATTACCAGTCAATGATGTAAACTGTTAACAACCATGAGAGAAGCCACCAGTAATGACAATGGCTCTCAAAGTACTCAGTACAATCCATGAGATGTGATAAGATGTATTGATGTCGAACATGTCATGGGATCCCTTGATCGAAAGTCAATGATGTAAATTGTCGTCAAAGGCGAGAAACTTGCCATTGAGGCATGCAGATCTCAAGGTACTGACGATTCCTAAATCATCTTTCTAGATAATGAGTAGAATTCGATAGAAAGCGATCCCTCGTAGGCAAGCCCACAACACGAAATCATAGATCAAGCTGAAGAAATTTAGTTGCAAGGACTGACTCAGGGATGGTCAAAATGGATGACAAACATTTTGCATATGACTGGCTTATTTGCATTGACCTCTTGAACACATAACGACACGACAGATGGTTTGGTGACAATTGACCCAAAATTAATACCCAAAAACCGGCTGAAGAATTTCAATATGGTTTGATCAATTGTTAGGTAAAGGATTTCCCAACCCAGGTGAATGAAAGTGTCGTGTTCAAGAGTGGTTATAAAGTATGAGAAACAGACTCACTTTTCTCTCTTTTCCCCCACCACTTCTGGAAAGTACCTCTTTATTTTTTACAAGCTTGAGGAGGATAACATATGCTTGATTATAAGCTCACCCTTCGGGTGAGTCCAACTTAGTTTAAATTCGAACCCTAAGAAGGAGTGGTCCGTTCCTGTTTTTAATTGAACAGGTCCTTTACTGTCGAAATTTAACGAGTCAAGTATAGGATAAACTTGGCATTTTTCATTTTTAGAGAGTCTGAAAAAACTTAAGAAGACTCCAGGGTTGACTTTTTCGTAAACTTATGTCTCCCAAGCCCGAAAAAATATAAAATAATACTTGAGAGAACCGCTTGACCTTTTACAACCAAGGAGTACTTTTCGTTATTAGTGTCTTTGATCCAGAAAAGTAAAAAAGCAATCAAGGACACGTCGTTTTATAACCAATATCGAATTTGAAATGACAAAAATCTGGCAATTTTTTTATGTTTTTACGGTCGGAAAAGAGCTGTAAATAGACCGTCTTTTAATCCCGTTTTAACGAGCTTAAAAGAAAAACTCGGCAATCTTTTCGTGTTTTAGGAGTCAGAAAAGAGCTTAAAGGTAACTCTAGCTAAAAATGATAGATTTCGCCTGAATAATCATGTTATATTGCACAAAAACACAAACATTACTCATACCTGCTTGAAAGAGATAAAAATGTCGCAAAAATACCTTTTTAAAGTGAAACATAAACAAATTTTCAATTTATTTACTCAAAAAACTTATAAAAAGGGGCTTTTACCATTCATTTTTACCATTTGTGATTTGGGTGAGAAAATGGTGCTTTTGCTCTGAAAACTTCCCGTGAAGATTGTGGAAAATCCAACCGTCGGAATCGAACGTCATCTTCTCCAGGTAATCAACATCATCCTCCTCTTCATTTTTAACCGTTTCATTTTTCAATTTAGTCCTTCATTTAATTTTTTGGGAGAGTTTTGAGGCAAAAAACACGCGCTCGGGGTACGCAGGCTCACCACTGCGAACCTGCGGACCCCAACTTTTTCTCCATTGGGAAAAAGCTCGGGATCCACACCTTCCATGTAGGCAAAGTGTGGTCCCACGCAATGTGTCTAACATGTAGGGTGCAGGCCCCGCCGCGAGGGTTTTTAACCCAAAAATCCTTAAAAATGGACCAATAAAAAGATTTTCTAGCTTTTTAACTTATCTTTTTACTTGATGTAGGTAGTACACCATGCTATATTGGCGCGAATGAGATCACGAGGATGTGGATGCTGCCGCATGGAATCATCAGCCTTCACTTGATGCTTTGAGGGCATGCGACTTATAAAAATACTGGGCCATTCCTGGCATGAGGGCTCAGGTGGATTTCTTACAGTGGATGGTTGATAGATGGAGCGTCCAGGACCAGTGTTTCTTTATTGGCGGCCACCAGCTCAAGATCAAGCCAGTGGATATATACTTCTTGACTGGTTTGCCTAAGAGAGGCGTTGACTTGACTCTGTTCGGGACTAGGGCAGGTGGCCAGTCTATCGATAGCCTCCGGTTAGAGTACTGCAACCGCCAGACTAGAGACAAAGGGATAGACACAAAGACCATATATCGTCCTGAGCTTATGGTGATTGCATTCATTGTTACTAGACTTTGCAGAGCTGCCGCATTACATGTTGCCACTGGATCCCAGATGCGTATGGCAGTTGATTGCTTTCAGGGCACCATCTTCAACTGGTGCGATGCTGTGTTGGCCAATGTGAAGGGCCAATTGACCAGGGCCAAGAATGGACGATTGAAGACTTTTGGTTATGGGGCTTGAGTCATGAGTTTTGGCCTGGAGAGGATTGCTATGCTTATCCCGCAGCACCTTACAGTCGAAGCTGGGCTTCCCCGAGAGCCCAAACTGATGCGATGGGTCACAGTCATGGTCCGTCATCCTGACGAGGGAACCAAGGTCGTTCGGTTCAAACCTGAGTATTTCCAATGGTTGGAGAACCAGGTTTTTTCTATTTAGGATTTCCCTTATGCTGGGGTTGATTTTCGTGGAGACCCAGAAATGGCTCTTCCTCCAGGACAGCAGTGGGACGACTCAGGTAAAATCATTTTCAACACTTTCCTAATGTTAATTCTTTTTTTTTTTTATATCGTCTTAAAACTGATAGTAATAATTTCAAAATGCAGATGTGGGTCCACAGCGACCAGCTGCTCTCCGGCCTTTCGAGAGAAAATAACCAATTGCACCTGCTCCAGCCCCACAGGACGAATCAACAGAGACTTTGGCCGAGTTGGAGAGCCATCTAGAGTGCCTGACAGGGGACATTCCCGAGACCAAGATAGATGACATCCCTCGTCGACTTCAGCGCTATGTGATTGGAGTCCCCAGACCTTTTAGGAGGTTCCTTTGTAAGGTGGCCCGTGCAGTGGTTTAGTATCGAGATCATCACCAGTGATGGGATGATCGCTTATTGTAGTCACACATGACATTTTGCTTTTTGTACCTATCATTTTTGCCGATCATAAGGTGTTTTTCAACCTATGATCAAGGACGATGTATTTTTTGACACACTCCTATATATATGATATTGTTATTACTAGCTTGTCTTGTTAACCATGTTATGGAATGTTTTTAAATTTACTTGTATGATTAGCGCACATGTCTACTTAACATTTGAGAAGCAATTGCATCTGCTAATGTATTTAAAGATCTTGGAATATGCTGATATTCAATATAGTCAAATTCACGTTCCAAGAGACGCACTCTCAAAATAATCTTAATAAAACTGGATTTCTAATGGCTTATACTCTATTAAGCTGTAATACAATGAGTTCAGAATCTAACCTCACTATCAAACTCCGAATCCCAAATGAAATAGATTCA